>QMIH01000765.1:220247-233477 GCA_003987875.1 Clarias batrachus | reverse complement strand
GATCAGGGTTGCGTCACTATACTTGTGTTACTGGACCTCAGTGCAGCTTTTGACACCATTGATCATAGTATTCTCCTTCACAGATTAGAAAAGGTAGTAGGAATTAAGGGAACTGCCCTCTTGTGGCTCAGATCCTATTTGACTGATCGTTATCAGTTTGTAGATTTAGATGGTGACCATTCCTCATGTTCTCAAGTGGAGTTTGGTGTTCCACAGGGCTCAGTTTTAGGCCCACTGCTTTTTTGCCCTTTACATGCTTCCTCTGGGCAACATAATTCATAAACATGATATTAGTTTTCATTGTTATGCTGATGACACACATTTATATGTCTCAGCAAAACCAGATGAGAAAAACCAGTTTGCTAAAATTGAGCAGTGTGTGCAGGACATACGAGATTGGATGTTAATTAATTTTCTTCTGCTTAATCCTGCTAAGACAGAAGATATAGTCATAGGACCACAAGGCTGGAAGTCTTTAGGCTAATATGGAGTCCAGTTTGTCACATCAGTCAAAGGTCTACAGAAAACAGCTGTCTGCATGAGCTGAGGCCAGGACGGTCTATGTGGTAAAATATAACTGTGCCAAGTCACCACATGCATCCCAAACAGACCACATGACATCCGCGTGACAACATCTGCAACCAGAAGTGGGGCACCAGGATGAGTCAGACAGGTCCAGAAGGCAGATGGGGTCTTGTTCACTGGCCACTTAGTAGACAGCACAAGTTAGACTCTGAGGACATGCATGTTTAATTTAATTAAAAAAAAAAAAAAAAAACCTCAAACACTAAGCCATTTTTATTTCTATGTTAATAAGCAGTAATGGAATTAAAATACACACAGCCTGGTTGCTAATACTGTACAGTCTTATGCAAAAGTCTAGGCACCCCTTGATTAATAACAGATTTTGGTAATTTTTAAAAAATTCAAAATATGTTAACTCAGTCTCTCATGGAACTAAAAAAATGCACAATATTTTCAGCAAACAGTGATGCATAGTCACTTCTTATGCCATAAATTGAAAAATTAAAAATAAAAACTATGGCACTGTGCAAAAAGTGCCAAAAGTGTGAAAAGTTTGGGCACCCCATGAGTTCCAGAGTCTCAGATTATTTTTTCAAGGTTTCAGACGTTAATCAACTCATTAGATCTGATGCATGGCGACAGCTGTCATTAGTAAATGCCAATTTCAAAGCGTGTGAGTGACTCTTCAAACCTTGTGCACACACTTGTGGACACTCAACAACCATGGGTTCCTACTAAGCAGCTGTGTAAGACTCTGAAAATGAAAGTTATTGATGCTCACAATGCAGGAGAAGCTACAAGAAGATAGCAAAGCGTCGTCAGCTTGCAGTTTCCACAGTGAGAAATGTAATTAAGAGACGACAGTTCAGGGGAACTGTGGAGGTCAAGATGAGATCTGGAAGACCAAGAAAACTCTGGGAGAGAACTGCTCGTATGCTGGTCAGAAAAACATACTCAAACCCCCATTTGAATGAAAACAACCTGCAGGAAGATTCAGCAGACTCAGGAGTGGTTGTGCAGCGTTCCACAAGACCTTCATGGAAGAGTCAGCAGAAGAAAATGTTACCTGCGTCTCTTTGGCCACAATCAGCAAAGGCATGTTTGGAGAAGAAATGGAGCAGCATTTCAAAAACCTTGCCAACTATTAATCATGGTGGTGGATCTATCATGCTTTGGGGTTGTGTTGCAGCCAGTGGCACAGGAAACATCGCACAGGTGGAGGGAAGAATGGATTCCACTAAATACCAGCAAATTCTGGAAGCAAACATCACACCATCTGTAAAAAAGCTGAAGCTGAAAAGAATTATGCTCACAGTCCAAGGTTGCACTGTATAGGACTTCTGTATTTGTGATAACATTTCATTTCTATTCTAGTTATTTTTTTAAAGATTCTGAGATGGTAATTATGTGCAATAAATTTAATAATAATAATAATAATAATAATAATAATGTGCAGCTGCTTATCCATATAGATTTTGCTGCTGGTGATGTTTAAACCTAGTTGCTACACAAAATCTGTCCACTAGATGGCAATAAGCTCCTGAATGAAGCTTCATGAAATTAATCTTTTAGTGAAACTAGTGGCTGGGAGCCACGACTCCTAAATAAGGGTTCATCTTGCTTAATCAAACTATCAAATGAAACTATAATTAGCACAGATTCACAACAACATCCTGTCACCTGAAGGCAAACAGGAATGGAAAAGGGAACGCCAGGAATAGAAAAAAATTAAACAACAGGACACCACCACACCAATTAAAATAGGGGTCCTTAAATAGCATGGATATGTGCATGGTGTGCAATGGTTGTGTTTGCAGTGCTGGTGTACAGCCCTACTTCTGACCCACTGTTTCAGGATAAACTTAAAATAACCCACTATCATTAACAGGACAAAGTGGGTACCGACATGAATTGAAACTAATTTAATTCATTTTCTTCCTCTGCTATTCCTCAATCTCAGGGAATGCTACCTCTATGATACCAGATTCTTCATTTGCTATACTGTTGCAGCTATTTCCAGTCTCAGCTAATCTTGTTTCCACATGTTTCTGATCCTATTTCATCAACTGACATCCTTCTAACCTCTGGAATCCAATTGAGTGAATGCAATGATTAGTGCTCTGATTCTTACTTTGAAGGTCTTAAAAAGAAGCTGTTCCACCATAGAGAGCATCCTGATGGGAAACATCTCCATCTGGTTTGGGAACAGCACCATGCAGGACAGACGAGGCCTACAGAGGGTGGTTCAATCAGCTGAATGCATCGTCTGTACCAAGATCCCTGACCTTCAATCGATTTACAACATGTGGTGCTGGACCAAGGCCAGGAAGACAGTGAAAGATCTCAGCCACCCCAACAATGGACTGTTCTCTGTGTTGCAGTCTGGAAGGCCGTTTCCTGAAGGCCAACACAGAGAGACGGAGGAGCTTCTTCCTGCAGGCAATACAAGCTCTCAATCACAACAACAGATAGGACCTCACACGCTTGAACATTTTGCACACCTCAGGACTGCAAACTTTTACTTTTTACTAGGACACACACACACACACACACACACACACACACATTTACACATGGAACATTTGCACATTTTGCACACTGAACTTGAACTGCACCCTTGCACATTATCTTACTAATAACTGGACACGGTTCTACACTGCACTACATTACATTTCTACTATATTTCATTTTGCTATATATATTTTTCTATTTTTATTATAAAGTATGTCACAAAAGTAAGTACACCCGTCACATCTCTGTAAATATTTAGTTCTATCTTTTCATAGGACAACACTGCATAAATGACTCCTTGACACAAGGAAAAGTAGCCATTGTAAAGTTTGTATAGCAGTGTAAATTTATTGTCCCCTCAAAGTAACTAAAAATACAGCCAGTAATAGCTGAACCCCTGGCAACACAAGTGAGTACACCCTTAAGTGAAAATGTGAAATGTCAATATTTTGTGTGGCCACCATAATTTTCCAGCACGGCTTGAATTCTCTTGGCCATGGAGTTCACCAGAGCTTCGTAGGTTGCCACTGGAATCCTCTTCCACTCCTCCATCACAACATCACGGAGGTGGTGGATATTTGACACCGTGTGCTCCTCCACCTTCCTTTTGTGGATGCCCCAGAGGTGTTCAATGAGGTTTAGGTTTGGAGACATGCTTGGCCAGTCCATCACCTTTACCCTCAGCCTCTTTAGCAAGCCAGTGGTCATCTTGAAGTCGAGTTTGAGGTCATTATCATGCTGGAACGCTGCATCCCAGTTTCCAGAGGAAGGGGATCATGCTCTGCTTCAGTATGTCACAGTACATGTTAGAATTCATGTTTCCCTCAATGAACTGTAGCTTCCCAATGCCAGCAGCACTCATGCAGCTCCAGATCATGACACTCCCACCACCATGTTTGACGGGAGGCAAGACACACTTGTCTTTGTACTCCTCACCTGGTTGCCACTACACACGCTTGACGCCATCTGAACCAAATAGGTTTATCTTGGTTTCATCAGACCACAGGACATGGTTCCACTAATCTGTTCTGAGAAAAACCTGTCCTCTTAAAGTGCTGGATAGTCTTTGCCACTGGGCTGCAGCATAGTTGCAGAGTGTTGGCTATCTTCTTATAGCCTCTGCCATCTTTATGTAAAGCAACAATTCGTTTTTTCAGGTCTTCTGAGAGTTGTTTGCCATGAGGTGCCATGTTGAACTTTCAGTGGCCAGGTTGAGAGAGTGGAAGAGCTTTTATTTTACCAAATTTAACTCACCTGCTATCTGGTGACACCTGAGACAGTGTAACACTAATGAGTCACATGACAAAGGGGAAGGAAAATGACTAATTGTGCTCAATTTGTACATTTTCACTTAGGGGTGTACTCACTTTTGTTGCCAGGGGTTCAGCTATTATTGGCTGTATTTTTAGTTATTTTGAGGGAACAATACATTTACACTGATATACAAAGTTTACATTGAGTATTTTTCATTGTCTTATGCAGTGTTGTCCTATGAAAAGACATGACTAAATATTTGCAGAGATGTGAGGGGTGTACTTACTTTTGTGACATACTGTATATTTTTTAACTTCTTTATATTTTTATCTTATTCTACTATTTTATTTAGATTTTTATTCTTATTCTTATTGTTGTATATTATGTAAATTCAAAGGTTTTTAAAATTCTCTTTTTTTTGTAATATTGGAGGTCAACAGCAGTCATACTGTATAAGCATTTCACTTCACATCATACTGTGTATGTGTAATGCACACTCGTAACACGACCGGCACGAGGACCCGGAAGTAGTACGGTCACGATTCAGGAAGCATAAAAGGAGACAAAATGTCGCTTCACATCGCTCAGTCATTGAGTTCCGTTTCCGATGCTTCGCTGGATTTCCAGGGAGTACTCACAACTCGGGTTACCTTTCTGATTGAGTGTGTGTTGTTAGAACGTGGACTTATTTGTGTAGATCCTAGCATTTTTCATAAGAGAGTTCTTAAACTAAAACGCGTGGCTATCCTGCCTACTCGCGCTGCTTCTGCGTTTGGGTTTACCATCCACGCTACACAGGCTAACTGCTACATCTTCTGTTCATTCGTCCAGTTGCTCGTGACAGAATGACTGAGCCAGTAGTGAAGTGGCTTTACGCCATTCTTTTCGCACTCCATGCCCCGACCATCAGCCTTTATCTGGACAACTTTATTGACTCTTCCTATGCCAAAAGATTGGGGGGTGGAAACTGAAGTGTTATCCCAGCCTGTTCTAATCACCTCTGTTGACGGTCGGCCCCTTTCATACATCCGTATCACTGCCCAGACCCAACTCATCACACTCATCATCAAACAGTACCAGGAAATAATCCGCTTTCACCTCACCTCTATCTTATCTCCACCCATCATCCTCGGACACCCTTGGCTCCTGCAACATGACCCTCTCATCTCATGGACTCAAAATCGGATCCTACAGTGGGGGCCGACCTGCACCGAACTCTGCCTGCGGGCTCCGGCTGGGACATGCTCTAGGGAGTCCGAGGCTCCTGAAGTCGACACCAATGCCATCCCTATTGCTTTTGCAAAAATGTGCCACTCATCTTCCTCCTCATCGCCCTTACGACCTGGCAATAGAACTCCAACCGGGCTCTGCCCCTCCTCGCGGCCATCTGTATTCGCTATCCTCCACTGAGATGCGGGCCATGGAAGGATATGTGGCCTCCACCCACCGCCAAAGCACCATCCGGCCCTCCTCCTCACCTACACAAGGTGTATGTGTATGTTGTGTCGATTTGTCTTTGTAAAAAAAATCTGGTGAATTACATCCTTGTGTCGACTATCGGGGGCTTAATAACATCACCATAAAAAACTGACACCTATTACCTCTTACCAACTCAGCCCTGGATGCCCTCTTTGGTGCCACCATTTTCAAAAAGTTGGATCTCCGGATCGCCTACAACTTGGTGTGTATCAGAGAGGGCGATGAGTAGAAAACGGCCTTCATCACCCCTACTGGATACTACGAAAGTTTGGTCATCCCCTTTGGACTCCGCTCCAGCTACTTTCCAACATTTCATTAACGACATTCTCAGAGACATGTTAGGCCAATGGATATTCATCTACCTCAACGATATCCTTATCTACTCACGCACCACCGAAGAACACATCCAACACGTCAGAGTGGTCCTTAAGAGATTGGTCGCCCATCAGCTATACTGTAAGTTGGAGTAGTGAACTTTTCACAAGCGCTCCACCACGTTCCAGGGCTTTGTCATCTCTCCCCAGGGTGTGGCCATGGACCCACAGAAGCTAGAAGTTGTAAGTCATTAGCCCCTACCCAAGACTCTCAAACAACTTCAACAGTTTCTCGGGTTTGCGAACTTCTATCGTCGCCTTATCCGGGACTACAGTACAGTTGCAGAACCTTTAACCACGCTTACTCACCCATCATCTCATCACTTCCATCTCAACTCCACTGCCCTCGCTGCATTCCACGAACTCTGCCAATTCACCACTACCCCAATTCTAACAAACCGTTCGTTGTGGAGGTGGATGCTTCGGATGTGCTGCCGGGGCTGTTCTCTCCCAATGAGGTCCAGACCAGAAACTGCACCCTTGTAGTTTCTTCTCCAAAAAATTTGACCCAACTCAGCAGCGATACGGCGTAGGCGACCACGAGTTGCTGGCCATAAAGTGGGCATTGGAAGAATGGCGCCACCCTACAGGGCGCCAGAGAGCCGATTATCGTCTGGACCGACCACCAGAACCTCATCACCATCAGAAACCTGAAACAACTCAACCCAAGGTAGGCGAGGTGGGCTCTGTTCTTCGAACACTATGATTTCCATTTGTCATAACACTCAGGGTCCAAGAACACCAAAGCCGATGCCCTCTCTCGACAACATGAGGAAGACATCCCCCGGGCGGACCCTGTGCCTGTCCTCCCCCCCCCCCTCCAAAATCATCGCCCCGCTTCATTGTGAACTGGAAACGAGGGTCTGCCAGGCACAAGCCACAGAAACCAAACCCGCAGGCGTGCTGCCTGGACGACTCTATGTACCCAATAACATCAGAGCCGACATCATCCAGTGGGGTCATTCCACTCTATCTGGACACCCGGGCATGCACCGCACCTTGCAGTATATCCAGCACGATTTCTGGTGGCCATCAATGACCAAGGACATCGAGGAGTTCATCCAGGCATGCCCAGTATGCACCAAGGCCAAGGACACTAAGTAACCAGGGGAACTCCAACTGCTCCCTGTTCCCTGCTGGCCCTGGACGCACATTGCCATCGACTTCATCACGGGCCTGCCAGTTTCCGAGGAGAAAAATGTCATCCTGACCATAGTGGATCGGTTCTTCAAAGCTGCGCACCTGCTGGCCCTCACTGGAATCAGCTAAAAGGACAGCCAAGCTGATATTAGACCACGTAGTCGTCTGCATGGGTTCCCAAATGAAATCGTCTCGGAAAGGGGGCCCCATTTGAGGTATGCCAGAGTTTCCAGCCTCCAATGTTCAAACATTAAGAACCGGAGGTAGAAGTCCCCTTGGCCCAACAGTTGGTCCGAAGGTGTCGACGGTCATGGATCCAAGCCAAGGATGCCATTCAGCGTGCCAACATCCGCTACAAGTCGCAACATCGCTGTTGACACCCTCTGGGATGATTGTACCACGTAGGTGACAAAGTATGGCTGTCCACCCAGATTCTTCGGCCCCTATCGCATCACCCTCCATGTTAATCCTGTCACCTACCGGCTGCAGTTGCCTGCGGCCCGTCTACACCGTACGCCGGATCCTCGATTTACGCCATCGGGGCAGAGGACTCCAGTACCTGGTCGAATGAGAGGGTTACGGCCCTGAGGAGCGATATTGGATTCCGGCTCGTTTCAAACTCATCCAGAACTACCGGACTATCGTTGTCGGGTATCCTCCACCCCAGGACCGTTGGGAGTCGGTCCTGGACAGGGGGGTACTGTCATGCACACTTGTAACACGCACAGCATGAGGCTCCTGAAGTAGTACGGTCGCGATTCAGGAGGCATAAAAGGAGACAAAATGGTGCTTACATCGCTCAGTCATTGAGTTCGCCCATGCTGTTTCCGACACTTCGCAGGATTTTCAGTCCTCACTGACTCGGGTTGCTTTTCTGATTGAGTGTCTGTTGTTAGAACGCACATTTATTTGTGTAGATCCTAGCTCTTTTCGTAAGAGAGTTAAACTAAAACGTGTGACTATCCTGCCGACTTGCGCTGCTTCTGCGTTTGGGTTTACCATCCACGCTACACAGGCTAACTGCTACGTCTTCTGTTCATTCCTCCGGTTGCTCGTCACAATTCTCACTGCCTTTTGCAAAGTGAGAATAAAATAAATATCAATGACAGTACCACAGCAATGCATCAAAACACAAATATATACTCGCGTAATAAGCGCTGCCTTTTGCAAATAATATGATCCATGGGGAAAGGGAAGTTTGGGGTTCTCTGCTGGAATTGCTACCCCCGCGACCCGATTTTGGATAAGCAGTTGAAGATGGATGGATGATCCATGGTGTCAAAAGTTGCACTAAGGTCAAGTAACCAGCAAAGAGATGCAACCCTGATCAGAGGCCAGTAGTAGAATTAATAAATGATTGGATATTTTACTACTTGAATCAGTATTGCATTCAAAAAATAAGTTGCTCTCTATCATAGTTTCTAAGTATTTGTAGCTGTTGCTGTCTAATCTAATAACACAAAACTACACTACCATGTAGTGACAACATAACCAACTTACATACTGTACCTTACTTATCCCTTTGACCTGTGCATTGCACCTTGTTAACACTTTAAGGTTATATATATTAGTTTTCTTTGAAAAGTTCTACAGATGAGCTTAATCAGCTTAGCGAATCATCTACACTGAGCTCACTGACCGACACTCTCTTTACATCAAGGCCCAAGTTCAGGAAGATGATGACCGAACCTGGACATAATGGACTCTTTTCTCTCTTGCAGTCAGGGAAACACTTATGATCCAACAAAGAGAGAATGTTGAAGAGGTTTTCCTGCAGACCATTTGGGCCCAAAACCAGAACATCTCCTAGGATTAAGCCAAATTGATTTGCACAACCAAATCATGATGTACCACATTTACATTTTCTGATTTGCACATAAGAAGGAAGACTGTCTTGTCTAACAATCACACTGCTTCTAAAACATGTCACTGATCATTTTATTCTCCTTACTGATGCTGTCAATTCCACACTTTACTTTTGGTATGGTTATACTTTTGTTCTTTTTACACTTTACACTTTCAGTAAAAACATTTTGTTTCATTATAATAAAAAAATATTTTTTTCATTTTCATATTTTATTTTATTTAACTTAATTTTCAGTCAAAATGTTATTTAATTTCAAATTTAGACTTTAATGTAATTGCATATTTATATGTTAATATTTTATTTTGATTTATATTATATTTTTTATTGTGGTTAACACTAGTAGCCTTTAAAATGGCAGACAAGGTCAATGTCAAAAGCTAGGCTAGGTTCAGGGAATCTGCCAACAACAAAAGTAGTAAAATCAGGTAGCAACCCTGAGCAAATGTGTAAAATTTTAAAGTGTGTGTGCAGTTGACGGACTCCTTTCTTGAAAAATGGGGTTTTAAGTCCTTTCACCATCTGCTCAGGAAATAACCTCGTCTGCTCACCAGGTATGCAGAAGGCACTGCATGAGGGCAAATCAATGACGTTATACAAATCAATGACGAATACCAGGGCTAAGCAGCAGTCATCCTTCTGAAGAACTTTTCAGAAATAAAATGTAACCTAACCTAACCTAAACTTTTAAAGAAAGTTCTGCTTAGGCGCCTCCTACCTGTTCTGTATTAGTGACGGGTCATTCATGAACAATTAATTCTTTTTGAACGAGTCTTTAATGTTAATCAGAAGAACGAGTAGTCTTGGAGAGTGATTTGTTTATTTTCTACTGGGCGCCCATGCGCAAATTCAATTCAATTAAATTCAATTTTATTTGTATAGCGCTTCTAACAATTGACATTGTCGCAAAGCAGCTTTAAACAATAAAAAGAATTATATAAGTTTGTATGATAAGTGAACATGTACAATGCCCTCCATAATTATTGGCACCCCTGGTTAAAATGTGTTCTTTAGCTTCTAAAAAAAAATCAGTTTTGTTCTAAATAACATAGGACCACAATGGGAAAAAGAGGAAATCCCAAACTTTAATTCAAGTGCATTTATTCAGTGAAAAAAAAATCCCACTTTAAGAAATAATTATTTTACATCAAATCATGGGTGCCACAATTATTAGCACCCCTGATGTTWAATACTTTGTACAACCCCCTTTTGCCAACAAAACAGCACCTAATCTTCTCCTATAATGTTTCACAAGATTAGAGACCACAGAAAGAAGAATCTTCGACCATTTCTCTTTGCACAATGTCTCTAAATTTAAATTTAAATCTTATTTGTATCGCGCTTTTAACAATTGACATTGTCGCAAAGCAGCTTTACACAATCAAAAGAAGTTTGTATGAAATGTGAATGTGTATAAATCAAAATGATAAAATTGCCCCTGATGAGCAAGCAGAGGGCAACGGTGGCAAGGAAAAACTCCCTGAGATGGTAATAGGAAGAAACCAGACTCAACAGGGAACCCATCCTCATCTGGGTGATAACGGATAGCAGGGATTGATCTGCACTTATACTGTGTAAGACTGGAAGTTCAGTATAACAGGAGATGTGTTTAAATTAAATGGAGTCCAGTTAGTTCCTGGAGGCTCAGGCAGACTGTAGGAAATTCCAGCCCTGAGCTATCGAATGACTAAAGTCACAGGACCCCAGAGAACAGCTGTCAGCATCAATCGAGGACAGAAGAGGCTTTGTGGAAACGATCCCCAGCCCCTACGCGCATCCAAGGCAGACCACATGGGGCATCCATGTGATGAGATCTCCAACCAGAAGCAAGGCTCCAGGATGCATTAGACAGGTCCAGAGGGCAGAGGGGTCTGGATCACTGGCAACTCAGGAGCGACATGTATAGCTCGACAGAGAGACAGGGAGAGGGAAAGGAGAGAGCAGAAGAGGAGAGATAACAGTTAGGTCTGGTCACAGTCAAACATCATGTATAAGGTGAATGTATATTTAGTGCAACATGCAAGCGGAGACTCTGGGAGGACTAACTATAAAAGCATAACTAAAAGGGAGAGCCAGAAGGAAACACAAACATGAGGGGGAACTGAGATGTAAAGCGACCGATCACCTCACCGTCAACAAACCTGAGTGATCAATGAGAGTGGGGAGGACAGCATCTAAACATACCAGTTCACCAGAATACTCTACGTCCATGAGTCCCCCAGATCTGCTCCTTTACCTAAGGTTAATCTATTTACAAAAATGCTGCGCTAAATAAATAGGTTTTTAGCCTAGACTTAAACACTGAGTCCCGAACATTAATAGGAAGACTATTCCATAACTTTGGGGCTTTGTAAGAAAAAGCTCCGCCCCCTGCTGTAGTTTTAATAATACGTGGTACTGACAGGCAGCCTGCATTCTTTGATGGAAGTAGGCGTGGCGGATCGTAAGACACTAACAGTTCACTCAGATACTGTGGCGCGAGACCATTTAGTGCTTTATACATCAAAAGTAGTATCTTAAAATCAATGCGAAATTTCACAAGGAGGCAATGCAGTGTAGATAAGACAGGGGTAATGTGCTCGTATCTTCTGGTTTTAGTGAGGACTCTCGCTGCTGCATTCTGTACTAACTCAAGTCAAGTCAAGTCAAGTAGGCTTTTATTGTCATTTCAACAATAAAAGCCTACTTTTCAGTACACAGTGAAACGAAAAAACGTTCCTCCAGGACGAAAGTGCTACATACATGCAACGACATAAATTTAACAACACAACATACAGTAAATTAACAACGCAAGATTAACCTAAAAACTGAAGTTAACCTAAAAAACTATCAGTTTCTATACAAAAAAGAGACAACAATAGACAACAGACTGAACTGAACAACTGAAGCTTGTTTATACACCAGACAGTAAGGCGTTACAATAGTCCAACATAGAAGTGATAAAAGCATGAACTAGTTTTTCTGCATCGTTTAGTGATAGTATATATCTTATCTTGGTGACATTTCTAAGGTGAAAGAAAGCTATCCTGGTAATATCATCCACATGTGCTTGAAATGAAAGGCTGGAATCTATAATCACACCAAGGTCTTTTAGTGTTGCACTTGATGGAACAGGAAGGCCATCTAAAGTTACAGTGTGATCAGAAAGCTTACTTCTAGCTACTTGTGGTCCTATGACTACAACTTCTGTGTTATCAGGATTAATCAGAAGGAAGTTAATTAACATCCAATCTCTTATGTTCTGCACACATTCCTTAACTTTAGTAGGCTGTTTTTTTTTTCATCTGGTTTTGCTGAGACGTATAACTGTGTGTCATCAGCATAACAATGAAAACTAATACCATGCTTGTGAATTATGTTGCCCAGAGGTAGCATGTAAAGAGAAAAAAGCAGTGGGCCTAAAACTGAGCCCTGTGGAACACCAAACTCCACTTGAGAACATGAGGAATGGTCACCATTTAAATCTACAAACTGATAACGATCAGTCAAATAGGATCTGATCCCCGAGAGGGCCGTTACCTTAATTGCTACTACATTTTCTAATCTGTGAAGGAGAATACTATGATCAATGGTGTCAAAAGCTGCACTGAGGTCCAGTAACACAAGTATAGTGATGCAACCCTGATCAGAGGCCCATAGGATTCATTTACTACTTTAACAAGTGCTGTCTCTGTGCTGTGATGAGGCCTAAATCCTGAATGATACAATTCGTTTATGCCATTCCTACGTAGATGGACATAGTTGAGACTATGAACATAGTTGCTGTGCTACTATCTTTTCCAGAATCCTAGAGATAAAAGGGAGGTTTGATATCGGCCTGTAATTAGACAGCTGACAAGGATCAAGGTCAGGTTTCTTAATTAGTGGTTTAATAATGTATGCTTTAGTTTTCTATATTGGATCTCTGTCAGTTCTCACAGACCAAGATGCTTTTACTTACACAGCAGAGGCAGATCTCCCAGAAACCTCATCTACCCTCCAGTACTGTCTCATTGTCCTGCACTGGTGGTAGGTGGGCTCTGGAACTGCCAATCTGCTGTAAAGAAAGCAGATTTTATCTCAGCCCTAGCTACCCATTACTCT
>QMIH01000765.1:185488-216010 GCA_003987875.1 Clarias batrachus | reverse complement strand
TTGCTGGTGCTATCTGCTTGAGAAAATATGTCGGTATAGTCAATTTTCAAGTCAAGTCAATTTTATTTATATAGCGCTTTTAACAATTGACATTGTCGCAAAGCAGCTTTACACAATAAAAAGAAGTACGTTTTTATGCAATATGTATGAATCAAAATGAGAAGATTGAGACTAGAATTTGCTACAGTCTACCTGAGCCTCCAATAATGAACTGGACTTCATATTAACTTTAAACCATCTCCTGTTTTACTGAACGTCCTACTACACAGTATGACTGCAGATCGATCCCTGTTACCCATTATCACCCAGATGAGGATGGGGTCCCTGTTGAGTCTGATTTCTTTTAAGGTTTCTTCCCACTGATATCTCAGGGAGTTTTTCCCTGCCACTGTCACCCTCGACTTGCTCATATGGGTGATATCGGATAGTAATACCAAAAATCTGTCCCTGCTACGGTATACACTATCTGTGTGGTATAAGAATCAAAGTTCACACACACACACACACACACACACACACACACACACACACACACACACACACACACTAACTCAACTACCTCAAAACATTGGAACTGAACTAATAACCAGTTGTTCATACCAGCATATAGTTGTTTTTTTGCACAATATATATGACTTTTTATTTGCACAAAACTGTTTTCTATCTTCGCTGCAACTTACAATGTAGGTTTAGTGTTTATACTTACACTACCTCATCTCATTACCTCATTATCTCATCACCACGAAGTATTGAAATGTTGTCGTGTTGTCACTTTGCCGCTCTTGTTTGCACATTTGCACACAAATTTTTGTTGTCTCTTTTGTATAGAACTAGACAATTTTCTGTTAATTTAAAAATGTCAAGCTAGTTAGTTTTGTTGATTTAAGGTATTAATTTATGCTGTATGTAGCACCTTGACCATTTCACTGTATATAGTAATAAATGACAATAAAAGCCTACTTGAACTTGACACACACACACACACACACACACACACTTGTGGTACAGTACAATTAAAACATTTATTGATTGTTATTTTTTACAGCAGTTTTCATGATTTTACATAATTTTACATAATTCATTTTTAATAGTTAAAATATGTAAAGGATTAATATACAGGAAACCCTAAAGTCTGGAATCATAGGCATTAATTCTTATACGAAATATATCATTTTCTATTTAAAACTCAAGACACACAGAGAAGTAACTATTGAATTTTACAGCATCTGTTTGTTAGCCTTTGTATTCAGACCTCCTCCCTGTTTATACATGTTAATAATTGAAGTAATGAAGGATGTTTGAAGAAACACAGATAGCACATGTCAAATCTGAATATACGTATAATCATATATAATAATTCCCATAAAATCATCTACTTTACAGTGCTAATCATAACTAGTTTAAAAGTAAAACTGACAATGATTATATCTTTCTCTGAATTTTTCTTCTGGTCTTGATTGATTCGTCTTGTCCTGGTCTTGACTGCTGCAAACATCTTGATCTTGACTTAAGACCTTCAAATATATCAAAGGCATGTCATAACTTAGTTAATAAACATTTTAAATATGTATCAAAATAAAGTCTGAATACAAAAGGGTGTATCATGTTATAGTCAAGTCAAGTCAAGTATAAATAATTTACCAAGATTGGGTGTAGCAGAGGAAATTCATCGTCTCCTGACAGTAATTGTTTTGCAGAGTGTTTGAATTGGTGTCTTTGGATCCACAGCAGAAACCTGGAGCAGGGCATGAGGGCATCACCTGCATGTACCTTTGGTTGTATATCGGGACCCGGTTCACCCAGAACCACGATCCATCTAGGAAGCGCAGACCAGTCCAGAAACTGGGAGTCCGGATGTCACTGCTCCTTTTGCTGACTGCAAGGAAATCTGCTACTGTGTCTAGACTCACCAGGTCAGTGTAGTTTGTTCTGCAGTACTTCAGAGCGCCTTCCCAGGTCTTCAACTCCTTCACCACAATCAGATCTGGCTTCCAGATGTAGCAGATAAAAGGTCGAACCTTATTACAGTCATCAGTATACCAATGATCTTCTGCATATACACAGTTATAATTCATTGTATTGGTTGGTTCATTACTGTCCCATTGTGTGAAAGTGACATTTGATCCCTCAGACCACTGAGCAAAGGTCTTCTCTTTTAGATTCCTGCTGAGGCCAATCCAACACCCACTATTACAATGAAACCGTACATCCTCTTCGTATCTGTCTTGATCATTGTCTGATTGAAAGGCTGCTAGATCTGCATATTTATTTCTGCAGTATGCCTGAGCATCAGTCCAGTTCATCTTCTGATCCACAGCAATGTATTTTCTCCAGAACAGAGCTGTAGCTGCTCCTGTCAAATCTGCAAGGAGGAGGACAGAGAGAACAAAGTTTATCTCCATCTCTTACTCTGGTGTGTTTGAGCTTCCCTCTGAAGCCTGGAGATCTTTAAGTCATTCAGAAAACAGCCTGCAACACAATGCAAAACTGCACTGTGCAGCTTTGAAGGACGAAGCAAGACCATGAAAAATACAAACTTCATGTAAATAGGAAACATACGTCATTGGGATTTGATTTTTATATATTTCATAAATGTGTACTTGCATGTCAATATGGATTCCCAAGAAATCTGGGAAGAATAAAAGGGACACAAACATTTATTACCAAAGGGTGAATTATCTTAACTAACAATTTGGGCATCTCATATAACAGTATACTTTCCTCCCTCATTCTGTAAACCTCATTTAATTGATTCATTTATAATGTTTTGTCATGCAGTTTTGCAAATCATATATTTATGTTGTGTGTCTCTGACTTTATTTATTAGAAGGCTCCTGTAAAGAGACAATCAGGCTGTCAGATGAAGGGACAGATTCAAATACATACTGCTATTAAAGACTTAAATAACAACCAGTCAGATATTGATTAATCAAAAAGCTTTTATAGCACCAATCAACAGAATAAATTTCAATAACTTTAATAAAAAGTGATTATAAATAAAGACTAAATATAGATAAAGTTAAGACAGTTTTAAGACATTTGTGTTGCTCATTTTCTCCGATCGTTCTCTTCTGACCTTCAGATCTGTGCAAAACAGGTTTTTGCATTCATTTGTGTTATATTCTTCAAACCTGTGCATTTGTTTGATTCACGAACATCTGTATACCTAGTTTGATGGACTTAGGGGTCACATGGTTCTCACTCCTGGTGGGCGGAGAACTGCTGGTAGTTCCTGGAGCATGGAGGTTGCGGTGGCGCACTCTTGTATACGGTTGCCAACTCAGATGGATGTTCAAATGAACCACTCCAGCCCCACCGAGTCGCCCTGCGCAGCCAGCTGCAGCCTCAGATGTGGATCAAGTCTTGTCTGAACTTCGTCCGGAATGCGACTTTGTTCCACCCACTGGCGACCGCCCAGGTTCTGAAAGTCAAATCATTA
The DNA here is from genome assembly GCA_003987875.1 of Clarias batrachus. NCBI lineage: Eukaryota > Metazoa > Chordata > Actinopteri > Siluriformes > Clariidae > Clarias > Clarias batrachus. The sequence continues at coordinate 212,571 of QMIH01000765.1, read as the reverse complement.
ATAGACATAATGATATAATCATTAATAGAACTGTTACCTTGGCTGAGTTTTAAAAGTCTTTCTCGTGATGGACGAGTCAGCCGATTGAGTGAACACTTCCCAGAAGTAGGTTAGAATTCTTGATAGTTACTGCCATCCTGTTGCCAAATGGCCTTGGCCCACAGGAGTGCTTTGTCTGTAAGAAGAGAAATTACATAAGCTATTTTTGCTCGGCCTGATGGAAACCTGAGAGGCTGCATCTCGAACATGAAAGCGCACTGGAGAAGAAAACCATTGCAATTTTCTGCCTCACCACCTCAGGGCACTGGTGCTGCCATGGGACTGGCGTGCACGGGTGGTGTCAGCAAAGGAATGGTTGTTGCCAGAATTGGTGGGGTGAAGGTGAAGATGTGGTGAAGTTGTTCCACCAGCACGAGTAATGGATCCTGGCCCGTCGGGTTCATTGTTGTGGGGTGACCTTCTGTTAGACCGTGTTTGTTTGACTGTGACCAGACCTAACTGCCATCTCTCAATCTCTTCTGCTCTCTCCTCTTCTGCTCTCTCCTCTTTCTCTCCCTCTCTCCTTTTCCCTCTCCCTGTCTCTCTGTTGAGCTATACATGTCGCTCCTGCGTTGCCAGTGATCCAGACCCCTCTGCCCTCTGGACCTGCCAAACATTTTGATAAAAAATTTGAATCAAAATGATAAGATTGTTCCTGATGAGCAAGTCGAGGGCGACGGTGCTGAGGGAAAAACTCCCTGAGATGGTAACAGGAAGAAACCTTGAGAGGAACCAGACTCAACAGGGAACCCATCCTCATCTGGGTGATAACGGAGAGCAGGGATTGATCTGCACTCATACTGTGTGTTAGGAGGTTGGAAGTTGAAGTAACAGTTGATGTCTTTAAGTTAAAATGGAGTCCAGTTTAATTTTGGTGGCTCAGATAGACTGTAGGAATTTCCTGCCCTGAACTATCGAGTGACTGCAGGCACGAGTCCTCAAAGAACAGCTGTCTGCATCAGCCGAGGACAGGAGCGTCTTCATAGTGAAGTGGAACCGTCCCCAGTCACCACACGCATCCCAGACAAACCACACGGTGCATCCAATGACATATCGACTCAGAAATGGGGCACCAGAACGAGTCAGACAGGAAAAGTATACTGATAATAATATCTACATGTGCTTCATCACCATGAATGTGACTCACCACAGCCATCACTCCTGTTGTTCAGCCATCATTACCTTTCTGCTCCTTAAAATACATTGCTCTGCCTTCTTGCTTTTGTAAGGGTTTATTACATAGTATAAGGACATTTTAACATGGACAAAATATCTGATGCATTTTCCACCATTAATATGTAGGGTTTACAATACAGTAGACCAAGAATGACTGCTGCATTTTTCATTATGTAGTGTTTAACTCTGGGTCAGGGGTTTATCGAATCATTAATGGTTTGGGTAAATTCTTGTTAGACTGAATTAAAACTTATAGCATACACTTTATCAACCACCTTTCCAGCATTTAGAATGATTTAGTGTATCTTACCATATCTGTTTATCTCGCTGCCAAGACAACAAATCTTTATAAAGAAACAAGAATTTATTTGAACTAAACTATGTTACATGAAACTATGATACTTAAACAAACACATATCCTAACCTTAACCACCCCACGCACGCGCACGCGCACGCGCACACGCACACGCACACACACACACACCACCACCACCACCACCAGTTTGGAGGGTTGAAGTTAATGAAGTTCATCTAGTACTGTTTACTAGACCAAAGAAAGTCACAAGAGCAGGGTCTTTGGTTTAATCTTACAGTTTTAGTTATGAACGAGCACCATTTTTCAGCGAGGTATGCGGCTTTGTCCATATACTTGCGTTACATTTCATTCTCATCCTGTGGTTCGCCTCCAGCGTAGGGAAACACGGCGTTGCTGATTGGTTGGTGCTCTGATGAAGGCTGACAAATCGACGTGCAGTTGATGACGAAGACATATTTGGACGTGTTTGGACACCGAGTTTGGACTCTTTGTGTCAGTCCGTCCCACAGAGGATTGGTCCAATCTGATGTGGTTGCAGGGCTTAGCCACGCCTCACGTGGTTCCACTTTTGTGCATACAGATTGTATTCAAGCAGTATTCATGTTTTATCGTCGCGTCTCAAGGGGACAGTATTTGGGTTTGTACGTTTGCTGGCTTTTACCACTGAGTGGCGCTATATAACTATAGACCTCTGTTCTCTCAAGGATTAATGAGCTGCAGCTCCTTTAGAGCTGCATATAGTAGCAGATAAAATCAAGTGTAATATTGTAGTTAAATGAATTCATAATAATAATACAAAAATTAAAATACAAATGTAGAATTAAATTTTATTAGTATCGAATTCAAGCAAAGTAAACGTTAACACAGTGAGCCTTTAGATTTTATCATGTGTAGTTAGAAAAGCTACGTGTGTATGGTTTTGGTTCATCTTATATTTTGTGTTCTTTAAATCTGTAGTAGATAATACCAAAATAAATGAAACTAAATGACCATAAAATTAAAACATTGTCAGGACGTGCTACTGCGTAAGCAGATGTCGTTGTCATTCAGCCCCGCTTGTTTTTTTGCGGTAGTGTAGGAATGAAATGCAGTAGGCTGTTTTTGATCATCATCATTTTCTTTAATAAATAATGACCCCCTTTGCGCTGTACCACCGCTGGCAAAACCTTATGAAATACAAGTGAAACATTAAATGGATTGAGAATGACAGTACTAAAATTATAGTAATAAATATAGCCGTTTCAAATTTAAGCACAGTAAATGTATGCTTGTGTCACGGCGTGCACCTTTGATGGGCGTGCGCCCAAATCAATATCGCTCTTCACTCACTCTGAAGCTCACTAGGTAGGCGGCCTCCCCTTCTGCAGGTGTGTGAAGGACCGGGGCCGCCTAACTAGGCATGACTGGTGAACTATCGGCGCTAATGATCGCGAGCTTCTCTTCGTGCTATAAAACACAGCGTGGGTGCATCTCGGAGTCTGTTGGGGGAAACTGGACTTTAAAAAGCAGCACGTGGTGGAGTTTACTAAGGAGAGTGGCACGTGAGCGGGGTGATGTGACGCGCCCCAGAGACTTTAAAAAGGGCAATGTTGCTTTGATCTCCGCGAGAGGACAGTGTGTGAACAAGCTGCTCAAGCTCCCGCGTCACCTTCACTCATCACCGCTCACCAGCCTGTGCCCGCATGCCAGCGGGGCAATGCCAACCAGACCAGCACGTGCACTTTCACTCCTTTCCCTTTCTTTCCATCCTCCCTCCTTTAACCCTTTCCTTCCCCATTTTTCGTAAATAAATTACCCTTTTTCCCGTAAGACCTCGCCTTGTGCCCATGCTTTATGGTGCTGCCTATGCAACCTTTAGATTATATCCTGTGTAACACTAGCGTAGCCAGAAAACAGACTCTGGATGTGCATCAGAAAAGGATTGCCAGATTAATGTTCAAAAACAATATAGTAAAACTATATAAGCTACACAGCCTTTATAAAACTCTACTTTTATTTAAGTGCACTCACAATGACGAAAAAAACTTATGATTTAAAAAAAAAAAAGAAATTAAACAGGGTGCGCAAATTTGAGCGCCTCAGAAAATGAAGTGAAACTCCGTGTATACTCGCCTCACTGATGTGAAAACATATACTTATAAAAAGCGAAATGTCTGCTTTTATATAAACTAATGGAAAATGATTTTAGACGACGTAATTTGTACTTTGAAAAGTGAAAGTGAATTAGAGGCGCATAAATCTGAAACCAAAGAAATCACTAATTTATCAGTTTATTATTAAAATGGTCAGAGTCAGTCTCTTTGTTGTTTTTCCTGAGGCATTAATAATGATTAGTCTACTTCTGCCGCTGCGCTCTGGAAAACGTTATGCGTGCGGCTGACCGCTGATTAGACTACAGAGGGAGTTAAAGAGGAGGATCACGATGCTCAACATCACAGAGCTCAAACCTCATTTAAATTAAATTAACAAACAGTGTAAATAAATAACAATATCCCACTTTTATAAAAGCATTTTAAGTAAATGCTCATTGTCTGCTTTCTGTGTGTGTGTGTGTGTGTGTGTGTGTGTGTGTGTGTGTGTGTGTGTGTGTGTGTGGCGTCACCGGAGAGGTGTCAATAGGCCTTACATATTCATGAAAAGTCGTGGATTATTCAGTGAAACAGAGACTCTGCTGAAAAAAGTCACTTTACTCCAAATAAAAGTTCTTTCTGAGTGTAATAATATAACTGTAACATAACAGATAAACAAACAGAACAAACAGTGCGCACTGAATACTAAACCTAACCCGAACGTGTGGATTAATTAACTGAGATGTGTGTTTCTTAGCCCCGCCCCCGTTAACACAGCGTATTCAGGGAAGAGAGAGGTTCTGCTCGGACCACTGAGCTTCTGCGGATTCTAAAACTGACATTGTTACTGTTTTTTAAACACTGGAATGGAAGAGATGGAACGTTTCCTCATCATAACATGCGGTGTATTGTTTTTAATCACTCGATACACAACCCGGGATTTTTTATGCTATTTTACAAATGAAAAATACAAATGGTATATATCTGTTTTTAATTTTCACTTCTTAAATAAAATATAGAATTTTTATATTTTATAAAAAATACGAAGAAAATTGTGTATAGAGTGATTCAAACAATACAATTCATGTTATGATAAGGAAAATCTCAATGTCTTCCATTCCAGGGATTAAAAACGGTAACAATTTCAATTTTAGAATCTGGAATCCAGAAGATTAATTAATCTCTATTTATATTCCATATTTTTCCATACTGTACACCTAGGTTCACCTAGGCTTTAATATATTCACTATATCAGATGTATATTTTTTCTACATTTGCACCCAGGTTTTCTTATTTTCTTATATATTTTTTTCTTATATTTTTATTTTCTTAGATTTTTCTTATTGTATATTTTTACTGTACATGTATTTTATTATTTTATGCTTAGTTAAATCTATTTCTACATTCTTTGTTATATTCTTTTGTGTAAATACTCTTAAATAGTCTTTTATTCTAAGGTCACGGGCAGTCGCCTAAGCATTTCACTACATATCATACTGTGTATGAATGTGTGTGTGACAAATAAAATTTGAATTTGAATTTGGTTTAAAAAGAGGCCTGAAGCACTGCAGGTCTTCAGAAGAGCCTCAGATCCAAGAGGGTCTTAAAGTGGGGAGGGGTGCATTTTACTTTCTCTGAATGTGTAGGTGAGAACAGCTGATTCACACCTGGGGAGGGGAAATTATTTGCATTTGAATGTTTCTGATATTGTAAAGCAGACACAGTAACACTAAAACATGATTATCTTCATCACTACACAGTAAACCCTAATGCTCAATGTAATTAAACACACTAAGTACATAAAGTTTAATGTCTTTGAATGTATTTTTTTAATAACAATAAACAGATACAAACAGAGACAGGATATATAATAGTTCATTCTTTGTTCATTGTTCATTCTCAATTGTCAGCTAGTGAACTTGTGTAGCACCCGTCCCATGTAGCTAGTATTGCGCGCCAGTTATAAAGGGTGTTGTAGTACTATGGGCGGGGCCCTGGATTCTTTGTAGGGGTATCTACCTGCAGTAACCTGGTTATGGGTAAAACTGTGTATTCCAATACTTTTGAATATGCCTCCAAATTGTAAAAGAATTGACGGTGCCTCCACTTAGTGTGATTACATTTATAAATTTCAACCCACTAAGAATGTTACTCTAAGTTATACCACGCAATAGATTAACCTCTATGGTTTAACTCGGGAACCCAATTTAGTTACTGGATGTACTGTAAACATTGAACACCAACACAAGTCTTCAGATAAAAATTTACTTTTAGTCAGACTTTGATAAAAAAAAAAATCACTTGCAAAGCAAGTTTCACACAACCTTCTACCTTATCAAACAGTGCTATATATCACTAGCAAAGCAACAAAACAAATTCAGTCTGCAACCGTGTATAAAAGAAATAATGAAATAAAGAAATAATTACGATGCAGGCCTGAATCTTGGAGGCCCAAAACTATGTGGCCGCTTCACTTTCCTATGAAAGCAACAAAATAAAATGCACGTGCAAAGAGTTTCTGTACTCACAACCTTTAAGTGCAGTCCGTCATCCATGCAAGGTCATAGGTCACTGTGAGCGAGGGAGAGATGAACCCAGGCAACGAGTCATGAAACACACGACAGAAGAACTGTGACGGCCAGCAACCACCAGCAACTCGAGGCCAGCGTTCAGAAGAGACCAGCGTTCAGAAGAGACCAGCGTTCAGGAGAGACCAGCGTTCAGAAGAGACCAGCGTTCAGGAGAGACCAGCGTTCAGAAGAGACCAGCGTTCAGAAGAGACCAGCGTTCAGAAGAGACCAGCAGTCCTGCAGGGTGATGCCTGAGCGGGGAACCCACACCAAAACATCCAAAGAAAGACTCTGTTCTTTTCTTCGGAGCTAAAATATGTCCGTTATCACTTGGTAAATTCAGCATCCACCTTAGCAAACGGCACATTCATCCTCCCCAAACACACAACATGTGCTTCATACATCAACACAGGTACTCTGTTAACATGCACTTGGATTGGACTCTCTCTACGTGGTTTTCTTTAACTCCCACCTCTTTGCACTATGATTGGTCAGAACAATTATTACCCCACCAATGCAATGTTATGCCAACTATGATGGACAGCTCACTTCACTTGTGGTAGGTTGCCAAATAATCATTCTTTCAAGTGCTAAACGAATAACAAGGCACATACATTGTCATATCAACTATATTTTAAGATTTTTTAACTAGCTCTGAACATCTTTTAAACATTCTAAATGAACTGATTTAACAATTTATTTATTTATTTCTAAACATTAATGAATTAAGTTTTAAATCAATCACGTCAATTTTGTTATTTTAGACTTGTCTATAAATGAAATTTTAGATTAGGCTACACTTGTTTCAATGTTCAACTTCAATGTTTTTTTTGTTTGACTCATTATTGTACAGTAAATATCAATAGATCTGGTTCAGATTTTTCATTCTTATATAAAATACACCAATATGGAAATTACCATCACTGTAGTATTTCTTTTTTATGACTTAATTATATTTTAAAACCGAGATGAGGGAAAATGCCACTTTGCACCACCTGGCGGTCATTTCATGAATTACTTTGAAATGCGACTGATTTATTTTGGCCGCTGTCGTTTACTTGTGGCAGTGAGCGTGGCGGTAATAGACATTCCCCTCGTCTGTCTACTGTACATTTGGCCGGGTTTTCGGCTGTCACATGGGGCCCGCTCGAAGTAATTTCTCATGAACTCTGTTCATGATACCAATTTTCTGTGTACACCAGTGTTCTTAATATATGTTCAGGAAGATATATATATATACATATATATATATATAACTATTTATATTTGTAACTGCTGATAATACCTTTAAAATTATGCAGAATAATCTAACATAACACACAGACATGAAACATACTAAATATATGTATATAGCATTTTGCCCTACTGGCACACTTTATAGATTGTTTAAATAGTGTCTCTGCTGTATGCCTCTTTGTTCATAGAAAGGCATGTGGAGAAACATGGGACATCCTGTGTCCTGGGGCCAATGAGATGGTCAGTGGTCTGAGTTAGGGAGGGCTTTCCCCCCCACTCAGAGGTGTAAAATGGCCTCCTTTGTTTATCAGATTGCCAGGACTTGCCAGGACAAAAGTCGCCTGGACTTTTATGGCTCCTAGCACACAGACTTCCTTGGTTAAGTTTCCCACTTCTTCATGTTAGAGATGCTGCCTTGTCTAAAAGGGCAGATAAGGGCATCGTGTAGGCTGGGACAGCGTTCTGGAATTGCTCTTTTTGGGGGCCTGCTCATCCCTACACTTTGCTTGGGATATCTATCCAGCTTCTGGCTTTACAGAGAACACTGTTACTTCCTTCTCTTCTCTTTGCATGCTTCCTCTGGGCAACATAATTCGTAAGCATAAGAGACTGGATGTTAATTAATGTCAGGGGATACCACCAGAGGGCGCCAAAGCGCCCACAGACTCCATTTTGGGTTCTGTTTTCTTTTGTAGTTTTTGGTGGACTTCAATTCCCAGAATGCACCTCAGTCAGGTGATGTGGCGCTCACCTGAACTGAGGTTGCTAATTGTGTTTGTTATAAATGTTCCTATGTTTCAGTGTGTCTTGGTCTTGCATCTGTTTGTCTAGGGTTACTGTTTGTTGTGGTATGTTATCTAGTTCTGTGTTCTTCTGGCTCCGTGTCCTTCTAGCTCTGTGTTCTTCCTGGCTCCGTGTTCTCCTGGCTCCGTGTTCTCCTGGCTCCATGTTGTCCTGGCTCCATGTTCTCCTGGCTCCATGTTCTCCTGGCTCCATGTTCTCCTGGCTCAGTGTTCTCCTAGCCTGTCTGTCTCTGTCTGTTTGTAATGTCTAGTTCAAGTGTAGCTCAATGTTAAGTTTATCCTGGTTTCAGTTCATGTCTGTTCTTTTGGTTCCCTGTTTTGTTATCAATAAATCCTTTTGATCACTTTCACCTCTGCTATCATGTCTCTCTTTCGTCCGGCAAGACAGTAACGGTGACAATTAACTTCCTTCAATTGAAAAACTTGCACACTTCAGCCTTGACTGTCAGTGTAAAATGTGTTGCTTACATTTAGACATTTACATTGCTTTGCTTTACCCAGAAAAGGATACTTACTTCAGCAAAGATGTAAATAGAAACAGTCTGTTCCACACACTGGAGAACTAAAATATATTTCTTTCTCTATGTCTATGTAACATTTTGGATTTCCTGCTCTTAATTTCCCAGATTGCACTGAGAGAATAAAATGGTTTAGTTTCCACTGTACAAATCTTGCAGTATGCAAAGTACTGGATGCAACTACATGACCCTAAACCAAACAACAGAAGTTTATGACATAATGACCTGGTCAGCCAAGGACACCCAAACCAGGAAAATCTGGCAGTTTTCATTCCTCCTGAGAGAGGTGTTCCCAGTGCCAGTTTATAAGCCTCCACAAGAAAATGTTTGGGTGGTATAACCTGCCTGTTTGCCAAACTCAGTGAGCCAAACGTTGATTGCTAAAGGAGATGAAAGGAAATTAGGCCAAGCCAAAACCTAAGGCCAGCAGGGTTTCCCTTCAAGCCAGGCATTAAGTGAGGTCAACACTGAAACCTCTGAAGTCAAGCCCAGGCATGAGGTCACCATAATAATGATGTCTAAAGACCTCCAAACAAGGTGACCTCTCAAGTGATGGCCAGGCATGATCCAACAAGGTCCCTAATATTCAGTCTAGTGCCCTTCCTGATTCTGCAGAGGAAATAATTGTTTGGTTTCATTCAAACATTAGTATTAGTTCATGAGTATGGCCAGCATTAGATTAGATTCTTTATTGATTAGATTGACTTTATTGTCATTGTGCAGAGTACATGTACAGAAATGAAATGCAGTTGGCATATATAAACAGAACGATTTACAATTAATGGAACATTTACAATTAATAAATACCATGTGTTATAAAAAAGAAGATTTAATAATAGAGTTATGGTGTGTATATATAAGTTTAGGCACCCCTTGATAAATAACGGATTGTTGCAGCCTTGTTGCCCAAACTTTTGGACAGTGCCATAATAATTATTTATGGCATAAGAAGTAACTATGCATCAATGTTTGCTAAAAATATTGTGAATTTTTCGATTTCCAATAGAGACTGTGTTAGCATCTTTAAAAAAGAATTATCAAGGGGTGTCTAAACTTTTGCATAAGACTGTACAGTCATGGCCAAAAGTTTTGAGAATGACACAAATATTAGTTTTCACAAAGTTTGCTGCTAAACTGCTTTTAGATCTTTGTTTCAGTTGTTTCTGTGATGTACTGAAATATAATTACAAGCACTTCATACGTTTCAAAGGCTTTTATCGACAATTACATGACATTTATGCAGAGAGTCAGTATTTGCAGTGTTGGCGCTTCTTTTTCAGGACCTCTGCAATTCGACTGGGCTGCTCTCAATCAACTTCTGGGCCAAATCCTGACTGATAGCAACCCATTCTTTCATAATCACTTCTTGGAGTTTGTCAGAATTAGTGGCTTTTTGTTTGTCCACCCGCCTCTTGAGGATTGACCACAAGTTCTCAATGGGATTAAGATCTGGGGAGTTTCCAGGCCATGGACCCAAAATTTCAACGTTTTGGTCCCCGAGCCACTTAGTCTTTTGCCTTATGGCACGGTGCTCCATCGTGCTGGAAAATGCATTGTTCTTCACCAAACTGTTGTTGGATTGTTGGAAGAAGTTGCTGTTGGAAGGTGTTTTGGTACCATTCTTTATTCATGGCTGTGTTTTTGGGCAAAATTGTGAGTGAGCCCACTCCCTTGGATGAGAAGCAACCCCACACATGAATGGTCTCAGGATGCTTTACTGTTGGCATGACACAGGACTGATGGTAGCGTCACCTTTTCTTCTCCGGACAAGCCTTTTTCCAGATGCCCCAAACAATCAGAAAGAGGCTTCATCTGAGAATATGACTTTGCCCCAGTCCTCAGCAGTCCATTCGCCATACTTTTTGCAGAAGATCAATCTGTCCCTGATGTTTTTTTGGAGAGAAGTGGCTGCTTTGCTGCCCTTCTTGACACCAGGCCATCTTCCAAAAGTCTTGGCCTCACTGTGTGTGCAGATGCGCTCACACCTGCCTGCTGCCATTCCTGAGCAGCTCTGCACTGGTGACACTCCGATCCCACAGCTGAATCCTCTTTAGGAGACGATCCTGGCGCTTGCTGGACTTTCTTGGACGCCCTGAAGCCTTCTTAACAAGAATTGAACCTCTTTCCTTGAAGTTCTTGATGATCCTATAAATTGTTGATTTAGGTGCAATCTTAGTAGCCACAATATCCTCAACTGTGAAGCCATTTTTATGCAACGCAATGATGGCTGCACGCGTTTCTTTGCAGGTCACCATGGGTAACAATGAAAGAACAATGATTTCAAGCATCACCCTCCTTTTAACATGTCAAGTCTGCCATTCTAACCCAATCAGCCTGACATAATGATCTCCAGCCTTGTGCTCGTCAACATTCTCACCTGAGTTAACAAGACGATTACTGAAATGATCTCAGCAGCTCCTTTAATGACAGCAATGAAATGCAGTGGAAAGTTTTTTTTCGGGATTAAGTTCATTTTCATGGCAAAGAAGGACTATGCAATTCATCTGATCACTCTTCATGTAACACCTGTACCTCCGCAGCTCAGGGGAATAAGATCTAGTTCCCCGGATTACTGGGTTGACGCTTTGTCCCCACCTAGTGTGTCGATCTGTGTACTGCCTGCACTTAAGCACTAAATAATGAGCACCTGTGATTCCCTTGTGTGTCYGACCATATATTCCAGTCGAACCCGTAGAGCTTCGCCTGTTCACTGTTGTGCATGTTGTGTTTTGCCACTGTGTCTCCTCTCTTGTTCCCCCAGGACTCAGCAGTGTCTGCAGGTGTGGTGTTTTTAAGGTGATCAGGTCGGCGCCAGTCACCCAGGCTTTACGGTTTACGAACCCTTTTTGTTATATGAAAATCAAACCCTCTTAATTAACGCACAGGCATGAGATCACGATACAAACCTCTAAAGACCTCCAAACCCACAAGTAACAAGGTGACCTCAAATCACAGCGAAACCAGAGGGTAGGCAGGCAGACTTTCAGGCCAAGCATTAGGTCAAGCGTTTGTTCACCATTAGGAGTGGATTCTATCCGGATTAACCCTGGCTGATTCTAAAATGGACTACTGGTGTCAGAATGTTTTCTGGATTATCAGTCTAGGAATTAAATGTATTTAGGAATTTATTTAAAATGAAAAATGTCATATGCAATATCACTTTTATTTTTTAAAATAAATAAATAAATAAAAGCCATGCACTGTCCCAGATATCAAATGTTGTGTAATGAACAGCTTTTTTTTCTTTTAATTCTTCATAAAATTAAAATGTTACACATTTTTACATTACAGAAGCATATAATGCACAAAAATATAAACAAACTACATAACAGTACTGATGGAATTTCTTTTTCCTTTTTTTTTCGTTCCTTTTTTAAATTTATTTATAAAAAGCAAAATATTACAAGTTATTTTTTACTTTATCAACAATTAAAATGTATAAATGTGTTTTTTGTTCACAGGTAAGCAGTATAATTTTTTTTAATTTTAAGAAAAACATCCCAAATATTGTGCACTGGATGGTTAAGCTCGATCTTATTGTACAACTTGTCATTGATGTAATATCACATCATACATGCATCATTACATCTTTTTAATGAATTATAAAAATAACCTATGCAGAGAAAACTACACAGTAAAGTAAAGCTGTTAATGAAAGGCACTGCTCTGCTCAAAGCCCAGGTCAAACGTTTGGAGATGACACAAATTCTGCTGTTTTAGATCTTTTTGTCAGATGTTACTTTGGTATACTGAAGTATAATACATTTGTTCAATTCAATTTAATTTAATTTTTTATTTGTATAGCGCTTTTACTGTCATTGTTGCAAAGCAGCTTTACACAATCAAAAGAATTATTCAAGTTTGTATGAAATGAAATTACAAATTTCATAAGTGTCAAAGGTTTTTATTGACAATTATATTAAGTTTACGCCAAGAGTCAGTAATTCCAGTGTTGTTCCCTCTTTCTCAGGACTCCCGCAGTTCACCCTGGCATGCTGTCAATCAACTTCTGTTCCACACCCTGACCGATGGCGCGGCCCATTCTTACATAATCAATGCTTGGGGTTTGTGTTTGTCCACCCGCCTTGTGAGTTTTGATCTCATGTTCTCAGTGAGATTCTGAGGGTCTGAGGATTCTCCTGGCCATTTCCATGTTTTCTTCCCTGAAGACACTTAGTTATGACTTTGGCCTCATGCTGGAGAGGCATTGTTCTTCACCAAACTGGCTGGAAGAAGTTGCACTCGGAGGATGTTTTTGTACTGTTCCTTCCTCATGGCTGTTTTCTTAGACAAAACTTTACCGTTGGCACTAACGCAGCTCTGTAGGACTGATGGTAACGCTCACCTCTTCTCTCTAGCTTTTTTCCAGATGCCCCAAACAATTGGAGTCCAATCCCTGTACCTTTGGAGAATCTCAGTCGGTTCCTGAAGATTTTCCTGAAGAGAAGTGGCTTCTTTGCGGATGGTAGCACTCACCTTCATACAATTCAAGAAGGGCAGCGAAGAAGCATCTGGAAAAAAAAGCTGGTCTGGAGAAGAAAAGCTGAGCGTCACCATCAGTCCTGTAGTTCCTTCTCATGCCAACAGTAAAAAAGATCTAGAAACACTGAAGCAGAAGATTTAATATTTGTCTCATTCTCTGTACCTTTGACCCCGGCTGCAGAACAGAGAGAGAAATGAGGCCGTTTAAATACTTTAATTTTTTTTAAAATGTCCCATCCTCCACTTTCTCTCATCTAAACCTGTTCATTGGACGGTTTGTTCAAGTATTTTACCTGAGTTTTAAAACTACACATTTTCTGGTGTCCCTGTGATAAAAACAAAGAGCTGCTGTATTACACAAAGTAATATCATTAAAGGAACACTGTAATTGTATTTTTTATTATATTTTTATCAAACGTTTCTGCATTTACTTTATGACATCACTCAATCCATCACTACAAAAGAAAAACAAACCATACCACGCAATACAACCTGCAAAATGCTAAGGCAGGTGCACTCATTTTACACTCAGAAATGATTCTACAGAAACAACAAAACACAAAAAACATTAAGTGTAAAAAGCTTTACAACCCAGAAATCAAAAACAGATGCAAAGATGCAAAGCCTAAAAGACTCCTGCAATCAAAGATGGCTCCATATCTACAGTGGTGTTACGTGTGTGTGTGTGTGTGTGTATGTGTGTGTGTGTGTGTGTGTGTGTGTGTGTTTGGGCAAAGATGGATGATGTCTTTACACCTGCATCACAGACGCTTCCAAATCCAGGGCTTGCGCCTCCTCTGGGGTCAAATCATTCTTTAATGTTCTCCTCACTGAAAGGGAACGAGAGAATACGAGACACATGAGCAGAAGATGTCGAATGAGACTTTAGGAACCACAAGCAAGCTGTAATAATGACACATGTTCATGTGCTAATCGTTGTGGTGAGCGTGTACAGTACATTTGGACTTACATGACTTACGGTTGGCGCGTGACCGTCTCCGCTCACGTGGTTGGGTGCGATATTGTGAGTTCTGTGTAGCCGAACGTACTATCCGCTCCATGATCTCGTCGGCTGCATCATCAGTCATGGCATCTTCATTTGCTGCTGTTAATGCAGGACGACCTGGACGTAACACACATATCTCACTCTTGTGCCCATAATTAAAACTTTTCTTTTAACCGTCCGTCTGCGTCTCAGGAATGGTTAACATTTATTATAACCTACATTATAATAGTTATAATAATGATATTATAGTATAACGTGTATTAGTCTCACTATGGTCTGAGTGCATGTACATGTTTCTTACTTCTGATGGGTCTCGCCCTTGACCTTGTGCGTAGTCCAGGTACCCCGCACATCTCAGTGCTGCCACCCTGCTGGTTTCTATTCAGTACTGCTTTCATATTTTCATGCTCTGCTGCTTTTGCCTCATGGTTCAGGCCCTGCACTTCATTCTTCCTCACACTAGGGGCACTGCTGCTGCAGCTGTCTCCGCCTCCCTGACCTGTCTGTATATTAGAAAACAGAAAGGACAAAACACAGTTAAGTGGACCACATTAAGGACCACTTCAATTCAGAAAAGTCTGTTAATCTGCTGATTAGTTAAATGATGCATTCAGAGAGCTGAGAACACATTAGATGTGCAGCTGTGAGAACCGGATTGTTTGATGTTTAAACACACTGGTAGAGTAACGACTTCTGTGTACCGTAAGTCAGAAGGTAAAGACGCGTCAGAGATAATGTGAGTTTGGGAGCAGGCAGAACACGGCACAGTTATGGATGTCGTTCTTGGGAAATACTACTGGAAGACCTTTCTGATGATAAAATATGCATAGGGTTAGGGTTAGCCAAGTTCTACTTCTAATTCAGGATTCTCCACATAGACAGAGAGTTCTACTCCCTGAGGACATGCACATCATATATCCTTAGAGAAACTCACATGAACACTAAAGCACTTCTGGATGTCATTAGTGTTAATAAGCAGTCATGGGATTAAAACCCACACAGCCTGGTTGCTAACACTGTCTATTGCAGACACAGTGCTTATTCATGCACACAGACACATAGACACACTATCATACCCCACTCTGTTCTTCTTCATCAGTCTAGAGAGCAGACGAGAGGAGGAAGAGGAGGAGGAAGAGGAAGAGAATAAAGAAACAGACCTGATACACATGGAATCTACAGCCGTCTGATTGCTGAAAGCAAAACAGTCAAACATCATGTCTATGTTTTAACATAACTTATAATCACTTGCTGTTACATGTACTTTCATCTTTTAACTTTTGACACAGACATGGCCAAAATTGTTGGCACCCCTAATTTTTTTTTTTTTTTTCACCAAAAGCAGAATGAGGCCTACAAAGACAAGAACACAGAACCTACAGTCAAAATGTTCAAAGATGTTTTGGGGTTGTTTTGCTGCCTCTCGCACTGGGAGCCTTGACTGTGTGCAAGACATCATGAAATTTGCATTCTAGATCTTGGGTCTTCCAGCAGGACAATGACCCCAAACATACTTCAAGAAGCACCCAGAAATGGATGGCAACAAAGCGCTGGAGAGACCTGAAGATCAGCAATGAGTCCAGATCTAAATCCCATTGAACACCTTTGGACAGATCTTAACATTGCTGTTGGGAAAAGACGCCATTTTAATATGAGAGACCTGGAGCAGTTTGTAAAGGAAGAGTGCTCCAAATTTCCGGGTGAGAGGTGTGAGGAGCTTATTGATGTGGCCATTAAGAACTTGCGCTTTTCGCCGCGAAATCCTGCAATTCGGTGAGCGCCATGCCACAAGATCCCTCAAGCAACATAAATTAATGTGTTGTTGTTCAGATGGCGCATGGAAGGACTTTATCTAAAAGCCAGTCAAAGTACAATGAAGAATTGTGTATAATCACTCACTCACTCATCTTCTATACCGCTTAATCCTGTATTCAGGGTCGCGGGGGGCCTGGAGCCTATCAAAGGAGGCTTAGGGCACAAGGCGGGGTACACCCTGGACAGGGCACACACACATGCACACACTCACACATTCATTCACACATACAGCCAATTTGGGAACACCAATTAACCTAAGTTACATGTCTTCGGATTGCAGGAGGAAACCGGAGAACGCGGAGGAAACCCACCAAGCACGGGGAGAACATGCAAACTAATAATAATAAATTCCCATCACTACTACTACTACTAATAATAATGATAATAATACTGAATGGAGAAAGCGCAGTCAAAGAAGCAGGAGAGGGGAGTGTTGCAAGAGAGAAGAAAATGAAGAATAAATACATATCAGTATTTACAGTTTGAGCTCGACATGTTTATGAGCTCTGTCGCTTGCTGTCAATGGGCGCCTAAGAGACAGAAGACATGTTTGGCTTCAGTAGACACACAATACTTCAGATTGAAACATGACTGCCCCCTACAGGTAATGAACGACATTTTCACAGCTTCCGCGGTAGCTCGCGAGATTCCTTTTCTTAATGTCCAGATCTGTATTGATAGTTAAAGGATTTCATTAATTTTTTTCCAAAGGGTGTGCAACCAAATATTAAGTTAAGGGTGCCAATAATTTTGTAAGGTTTTGTGTGACATTATGTCAAATTTGCTTTTTTCCCTCCCTTTTTTGTTTTGTTCCGATACACACAAAGAGCACAAACACGTGTTAAAGCAGAACCTTGTGAAATATGAGAAATACTTGATTTTCTGGAAAATTTTCAGGGGTGCCAACAATTTTGGCCATGGATTGTTGTTGTTTTTGATATGAGTTTTTATGGTTTATCTTTTATTGTATTCAAACACACAACCTTCAGGTACTGAAAACGGCTTAGTATTGCTATACTTCCGTACTTCTTTCAGTTAGTAACAACTGTGCCAGTATAAAACACCACTAGAGTAGAGATGGCCTGGTGATAAGGTATTGGGATGTTCCTGGTTCAAACCCCACCACCACCACCAAGTTTCCTTGTTCCTCAGGTGTAGTGTATAAATGAAATAAAAATGTAAGTAGCTCTGGGTAAGTGTGTCTGCCAAATACCATGAATGTAAAAATGCAGTCAAGGTCACAGGATGGTCAGATTCGGGTCACTCACCACGGCATTGATGTCCATGATCATCTTCCCACGTGTTCTGTTCCTCTCACGATGGTCAGCTCGTTTCTGTTTTTGCTGGAGTATTCGCTCCCGAGTGGTTCGGTACTCCAGTGCAAATTCGCTAACAATTTTGCAGAACCGATTAATGCTGATCTCACGAATTCCAAACAGCGGGTGACCGAGAAACAGCAGGAAACCGTGGAACCTGCAAAAAACCATCACAATTCACAGGATTCATTCCAACTACATCCAAAAGTGTTTTAACATGTGTGTACTACCCACAATGCGGTGAGAACATACATTATCTGTGTGTGTGTGTGTGTGTGTGTGTGTGTTACCGATTGATAATGCGGTGATGGACAGTCTTCAGGATGATAATTCTCTCTGCACAATCTTTCAAAAAGTCAGTCAACTTCTGTTTAAGTGCTGGTTTCATCTCGTGCTTGGCGATCAGCTTCAGATTTTCCCATGATGCTTTGCAGCGGTGCTCCATCTGTGCCAGATTCTCCTGGAGTAAGTCAAAGTCCACCTGTAGAACAGCGTTTAGTTTATAGTTTAAAATTAACTATAATTTTAAAATACAAAACAAAATACAGTACACAGACCAGAGCTTGTACACAACAAAGGACAAAAGCTAATGTAAAGACGGTGGCTTAAATTAAACCAGTGCCCGTTAAACATGAATGTGAATCAGGTGCAGACAGTCATGTGACCCTGGAGTGCCATAGTCAGGTGATGTTCAGGGGATGATACAGTGGGATGAGAAATTCTTCTCCATATTCGGCAACTTCCATTACAGTCCCACAGATCAATCAGGGCCAGATAGTAGACACTACGATCAGATGTGATGCTGATCTTCTGGAGCCAAAGCTGATCTGATTCATCGGCTATCTAAGGGGTATTCATTTGTCCCACTTAGTTTCTAAATGTTGTTTTACTTGTCCCCTTTCATCTCATTAAAACCTTGCCTGTAGGTAAATTGGCTCCACGAAATCATCTTGATGTGTACACAAGTGTGTGAATGTGAGCAATAGTTATGTGAGTGCAGTGCGTTTTTGTACCTGGTGTACAAGGTGTACCTGCTAGTTCTCAATCCCCATCTCCTGGAATGCTACCTCTCTGGTTCCAGTCTGGTACTTTTGCAGCTATTTCCAGACTTAGCTAATCTTGTTCCCAGAGGTTTCTGATCCTGTTCTATCAAATGACATCGTTCTAACCTGTGTAATCCAGTTGAGTAGTCGGCAAAGATTAGTGCTCTACTTCTCATGTTGAAGGACTCAGAAGGAAGATATTAAACCTCCAGCTGTGGGCTGATTGTGTTTATACTTACAGTATATGTGTGTGTACCTTAGCAGAGCGTGTAATGGCACCAATCTCTGAGTAAAGGTCTGTGCTCTCTGTGAAGTTTTCCACCACTGCAGAGCAAACATGGTGGAGCAGGGACTGTTTATGGACCGTGTCCTTCACTTCTGGAATCTTCTCCAGGTAACTCAGCTCAAAACCTTTAGCCTACACACACAGACACACAAATTCCCAAATCCAGGTAATATAGTATTGAGTAAATCCAAGTAAATAAAAGTCATTTAGCTCAGTTGGATTTATCTTTACTTTTCATACTAAGTCGATACAGTGGAACCTCAGATTGCGAGTAACGCGGTTTGCGAGTGTTTAGCAAAATGAGCAAAGAAAAAGAGCAAGTCTTGGTTTACAAGTGCCGAGTATCATGTGTCACACATGCGCTCTTGTTTTGACAACGAGCGTCATGTGATAACAACTGAGCCAATGATTTTTCTCTCTCTTGAGCTGCGGAATTGTGGGTAATCATCTCTCCTGCTGGGTCTTAGTGCTCATCTCACACTGGTATAATCAACGTTTCCCTCTCTGTTTCAGTGTGTCTCCTATGTGTGCGCGTACTTTGACACCAACACACACACACACACACACACACACACACACACACACACACACACACACACACTTGCCTTTACACCCCGCTCCCCGGCCTCACACACACATACAGACACACACTCTCTGCTCTACACAGAAACTCTGCTCTGTCACGATTCCTTTCAAAGGTAAAGTTCTGGTAAAGTGCTGGTTCATTTGTTAATGTTTTTTTTTTACTTTACAGCAGTGACTCCGTTAGTATGCGCTCATGCGAGTGTCATTAGAGAGATTCATTTTTTTCCTGTTAACAATTGTTTCCGTCGTGTGTGCATTTGTTGTGAAACTTAAAAAGCGAGGTGTGGGGAGGGAGGATGAGTTTTACTGTGGAAAGTTTGCTGTGTAAAATTAAGCGGTGAGGGAAGGGGCTAATTGCACACACACACACACACACACACACACACACACACACACACACAAACACACACGCACACACAAAAATACACGGCGCCTGCGCGCAGAAACGGAAACACTGTTGGAAAAATCTGTCAGGATTTATTTTTTTACTTTTTTTAAAGGTAAAGTGCAGATTCATTTGTTTTATTTTTACTTTATATATTATATTAATTATTTTTATGTATTTATTTTTTTTCAATTTGCTTTACGATTGTTTTGGAATATGATCCCACTTCCAGAATGAATTATGCTCGTCATCCAAGGTTCCACTTCCTGACTAAAGTATAAAACCTTACTTTAGATCCATTGAGGAAGTTGCCAATGCCAAGCACGGCTGAGAGGATATAGCGGAATGTCTTATTCTTCTCTATCTGCTCCATGCCCTCCTTCAAGTCTTGTAAAGGCTCTGCCACTTCCTGTGAAAACAGACAACACCATTGGCAATTAAGCACTTAGCCACCAAGCCCTTTCAAACTAGAAACAACTCTGTAGATTTAACAGACTGAGCCGGCTTCATCAGCAAGACCCTCATAGATGATGCCAAAATCCAAACTCAGCCTCCACCCCACACACACCTTCTCCATGCTTTCATAGTCCATTTTGAAGGCCCAGAGGTGGAGGCGAGCACAGAGTTCACTGATGGAGGACAGAGTAAGTAGGAAAGACTCAGCACTGCCCAAAGGAACATCAGGATTCAACATGTGAGCTTCCTGAATCCTCTGCTTCTCCTCTTCGGTTGGAACCATCGTCAGGAGTTTCTACATAATTGGCACAAGCAGCAATATCAGTAAGTAACCTCTATATGGTGTATAGTTCACCATAAAACAGTAAATGTGTGTGCACTCCACTGTGACTCTTCACCTCAATCCCCTCCTTGTTTAGAGCGTATTCATCAAAATTGAGAATAGCAGATTTGATGGTCCGTGGAGGAGGAAGCACAGTGAGCCCAATGTTAATGGCGTTACTGCGCTTGGAGTCCAGGACAATGATCTCTTGCCTTTTACCTTCCACTGCTGTTTTCTAACAAACACAAGATAAGTGTGAAAACACTGAAAAAAAAAATTCTAAATAAGCATCATCAAACAAAAATTCAATAAAATTTTATTCATACAGCGCTTTTAACAATGGCACATTGTCTCAAAGCACCATTACAAAATTAAAAGAAGGTTAGCACAAATAAATGCGGTCATAAAAAAATAAAGTCTACACAAACACTCTCACTCACTCACAGTCTCACTCATGCTCAATAATGCTTGTCCCATAGAGTCACAGCAGGGCCTGGAGCCAATCCCAGGGGCACAGGGCAGGGTACAAGCATGCAAACACTCACTACAGACAATTTGGAAATGCGAGTTAGCCTAATCTGCATAATCTAATCTGTTGGAGGAAACTGGAGGACCTGGAAGAAAAACCAAGAAGAACATGCAAACTCCACACACAGAGACCTGAGGTGGGAATCGAACCCTCAATGCATATTAACAACATCTTTTAAAATACTATTTTGAAACACGTGCTCAAGTATGAAATAAACCGTTATCAAAAACAACTTGCACAATCCAAACATTTTTTAACTCTGATATTCTTAAACACCAACATTCCACAACATTCATCAATTGATCATCAGACCGCAACATTCAATATCAAGTTTCTCATCAAATACCTACAGCCACAATCAAATACCAACATTTCTTTTCAAACACCACATTCTGTGTTAAACACCAACATCCTACCATCAAACACCAAATTTCCTCATCAAACATTAACATTCTCCAATTTTGTCTAAAGTCAAAAAGTCAATTTCCATACATGTACATCTTGTAAATTAAAAAATGACAGAACATAAATACACTTATAGAATGGTTACCTTGGTTACATTCATTTCTTTGGATTTGCTCTCAAACAGGGTCTCCAATTTGCTCATGTCAAGTTTCACTGGTTCCAGTTTTGACCACAGGGACAGGTGTCCCCGTCTTGGTCCTAGAAGCGTCCACTCATCGGGCCGCACCTCACTCCAGAACAAACGGATTGTCTTCTTCTTCTTCTGGATGAGTGGGCACTCCAACTGAGGGGGAGGAGGTGGGGCTGGTCCAGCTCCAAAGGCTGGAGGGGGTGGAGGAGGGGCAATGTTGAAGGGGCATGGAGGAGGGGGAGGTGGGGGTGGAGCCAGAGCTCCTGACCCAATCAAATTTCCAGAAACCAGAACGTCCTGATCATCCTCATCACCCAAATCGGTGAAATCCATATCTCTGATGCGCAGCTCACGGGGCTTCGCCATTAGTTGATCCCACATCTGGTCACACTCTTTTTTGGGGGGTGGAGCTGGTGGAAGAGGGAGGGGTTCCTGCTCTTCGTACATTTCGATTGGGGGAGAGCTCAGGCCTTTGACGAGGTCTCCAAAACGTTCAGCAAAAGCTCGCACAGTTCCACTCGGAGACTTCTTCTCAGTGCTTTTTTCCTCTGTCCCGTTAGACTCATCCACCACCAGAGCCTCCGCACTTTCATTTCCCTGAGTACCAGCTTCCTTTTCAAGCTCTGCTTCATCTTCCTCTTCTTCCTCACCAGGTTTCAGGCTCTGTGTGTAGAGCATGTCCAGCATAAAGAGTTTGCTATTTAGGATGTCTCTGCATTGCTCACTGCTCGGACCTGAAATAATAATGATGATAATAATATCTTAACATTGCTAATGATATTATATTTATAATTTGTCATAATGGATGCATATAAAATACATTTTAGCATTTAATTATCATCGTCGTCATCATCATCATCATCATCATCTGTCTTTCCTCCATCAATTGTCATTCTTTCACTCTGTTTAAATTCACTCCTAACTCCCTCCCCTAAATATCTGTCCTCCCTTACCCGTCTCTCTCTCCAGAGTGCTGCTGGATGATGAGATACTAGATGCCGAGCAGTTATCCTTTTCATTCATGTCTTCATTCTGTCGTTCTTTATCACTCAAGATTTCACTGTCTTCCACTTCCACATCCAGAGTATTGCTATCTGGCTCGTCCACTTTCATTGTAGACTCCTCCACTTCTGTCGCAGGCTCCTCCTCTTCCTCTACAGGCTCCTCCTCTTCCTCTACAGGCTCCTCCTCTACAGGCTCCTCCACTTCTTCTGCTGCCTCCTCAGTGTCCTGGTCAGCACTGCTCTCCTCCTCATTCTCTTCCAGTTCCTGTTGTTCACATTCTGAGCTGGTGAGAAAGTCTGAATTGAACTCGTCCTCTGTATGAAAGCCGAACAGAACAAGCAAGTGTTGGTGACAGAATTCTGTAGAAAACCTCCACAACCTAACTGTTTGGTAATGATGTAGTCAGTGTTCTTATCAGAAAGCAACTTTACAGAAGTCTAGATATATATTTTTAATTTTTCCATAATGAGCAAGCTAGAGGTGATGACGGTGAAAAACCAACATGACTGATGTCATTAGTTCGTGTTCCATTGTGTCAAAGTGAAGTTATTGAATGTTTGGTGATTCAGACTGGAGCGTAAACATTTTTGTGCCAGTGTAGTAAACACTCACCTGACAGGTGTGCTGTAGAGGCCTTGTCCAGATCCTCTTGTGACATCACAGAAGTGGGTGTGTCATCCTGAGATGACTGAGAGATGACATGTGGTTCTGACCTCACTCGTTCTCGCTCATATTCCTCCGCTGCTAACCGTTCTGCAGTTTTAAATCTGAGTGACAGGATAGAGAAGAGTAGAAATGATACTGATGAAGTCCACAGGGTTCATTTGCATCATTTCGAGACCAGCATCAGGTGTGTACTCACCGTTCCTCCCGAGCTAAACGGGCTTCCTCCATGTTCACAGCATAGTCCCGGCTACAGATAGATGATTATTATTATTATTATTAATATTGTTGTTGTTGTAGTAGTTTTGCTCATTTCAAATAAAAAATATGGCTATAGTGTTATAAAAAAATTAGTGTAAAATTCAAAACAGAGTTAGTTGTACACAAACCTATACAGTGCGATGAGGAAATGTTTGTGTTGAAGTCTCATAGTAAAAATTGTGTAGTTACACTAGATATCTCTTCAGTTCGCCTCTTCCTGACCGAGTAGAAGTACTCTGGTTTTTTTCAAGTCTGCCTTGAATAGAATTTAGATGTATAAGTACAATACCACATGTCTTGGAGGTTCTACATTTTCCTGCTCTGCACACTAACCATGAAGCTTTTCACACATTTGGATAACCAGCTGGTTAACACATCCAAGAAGAGAATGTACTCCCGAAGGAGACTTGGGAAGTTTGGCATGCCACCTCAGATCCTGCAGAACTTCTTCAGATGCACTGTTGGAGGCGAGTTGACCTACTGCATGGCTGTGTGGTTTGGGACCAGCACAGTAACATGACAGAAAGGTCATCAACAGGCTGATATCATATCCTACGTTACGTCACTTTACAGCCACTTTGTCATTGTAATGGTTTACTTGTACCACAGTGTACTAGGAGACGGTTGTTAAACAGCATTTTGGGGTATTTTCTCTTTAAATTTAAAATTCTATTCTACTGTTTTTTTCCTTACTGTAATTTTACTGTTCACTGCCCATTTACCTCTTTGTTCTCGAGAGGCTAAGACAAAATAAAATTTTCATTGTACCTAGCTATGAATGACAATAAAAATCTTGAATCTTGAACTAGCTATACAGTTAGTTGCGGTAAAAGAAACTAGTTAAATACGGCGACCTTGAGAGATACTATGTTACTGAGGCTCAGTGAGACTGCAGAAGCTTCATTGTACTCACACTCTGGGAGACGGATTTACACTTGGTATGCAGTGTAGGGTATGTTTTATAATGACCGAGACTTACGCTATTATACACCTAACCTTTGATTCAAGACAGACTTGAAAAACCCCAAACTAACCCTTTAAGGGATGTGATTTCAGAAATCGGTCCGAGTATGATGGTCCTTTTACAACACATTTGCTAATCATCCAACTAGCCCTCAGTGAAGCTTTGACCTTTCTTTGACTTTGTCGAGGTCTTTGAATGACTCTTAATTTTGAATAATCTGTTGGGAAAGCCTGTGTTAGGATCCTATAGTTTGTCAAACCAAGTGATGGTTAAAAAAACTGAATTAAATTAGTGATTGTCATTAATGTGAAAAGAGAAAGTGAGTGAAGGTGACCTGTGTCGGTTCCTCTCCTCTCTCTCTATCTTCTGTAGACGCTCTTCCCGTTCCACCCTACGCCGCTCTCTCTCTGCAGCCAGCGACTCCTGATGCTGCCGGTAGGAAGCGGACAGTAGAAGAGCAGGCCTGCGATGAAGAAGAAAGAGGATGATGAGGAGATCTACGCAGGATCAGAAGACTAAACTGCATCTCTGTCTATGTTCACCTGTCGTTCTGCTGGTTTGTGGGTGTGGAAAACGACTTCATCTGCCTAGGAGGAAGAAAAAAGAGAGCTTAGATAACAAACGATTTGAACCAGAGTATCTAAAGCCTGGGCTGTTACGGGGATGAGGATGTTAAAATAAAAACAAGCACAAGTGCAGACAAACGAGACATGATTTCTTTAAAAAGTGGTTTTAATAAAATTGTTGTATTTCAAGCTGTTTTGAAGTTACAAGGTGACAGAACATAAAGACGTGTAGGTCAGAGTTCAGAGGTGAAGACGCCAGTGTCGTCAGTGACAAGCACTCCGCTGTGTCCACTTTTCTCTCCCAAAGCTGAATACCTTTCACTGTTCCTCTGCTTTAGATCCACCTCCTCCTCGATGTCATAGGAAAACAGATGGAACGGAGTGTGAGGGACGTACGGGAGGAGCTTCTGCGGGTGGGTGGAGCCACGGAGAGGTGGAGTCATCTCAGAGCAGGGTGGAACTGTGATTGAGGACTTGTGCCTGGCTAGTAAAGACGCTAGCAAAGATGGTGGCTTTTCATTGCCCTCCGACATCTCCACACACGCCTCCTCCTCGTCTTCTGCACTGGGATGATCTGGGTGGTCACTAACATGTCAGGATGGAAGGTTAGAAAGGAACTGGTCTGGGAGTTCCAGAACTGTTTTCAGCTTAGTGGAGTGGGCTAAGAATCCTAAAAATAGGCTGAGAATTTTAGAAGAGCTCGTGCCCAGTTCCCAGTCCTCTGGTCCTGATACAAATCGCTAAGGTTAAAAGTCATTGTTTACCCTGGCTCAGACACGCGCTGACGTCATTAGCTATGGCATAGCATCAAAGGTCATATTTTGGTACTGTAAGGCCGCACATAACGCTGATTATCTATGAATATCCAACAGAGTCTGATTGGACAAGAGGCATTCTGTGAGTGGTGATAATAGACAGTAACGGCTCTGGGACGTTTATATATATGTATCACTCTGCGGTGACTGGTGTTTTACCACTTTTATCATTAAACTCTAATCAAGGGCACTACTTGGTGAGTGGAACAGGAGCTTATACACCCTACAGAGGTGTATATAAAAGTGGGACACTGGGCGTTAGATTCTTTCTGGAAGCTCAGTGAGGTGAAAGTTCTAGAATCTCTTAGAACTGAATTCAAGAGATTATAAAATCTCCTTCACTACAGAATACCTGATAGCACTCTGACTAAAGTGTTTAGACTCCCCCTCTTCATCTTCATCATCATCATCACCATCAGAGTCTGACTCTGTAAGTGGAGGCTCTTCCCCTTCCTCTCTGCGGAGGGACGGAGGGATGAGGAAACCGCAAATAGACGGGTGATTAGTAAAAAAAACAATCATACAGAGAGATAAATAAATAAAGAGAGACAGAGAGGAGAAGGAAGTGAGAGTCAGGTTCTAGACATCAGCAAGACAGAAAGAAGAGGAGATGAGGGAGGCTTTAGAGCAGATGATTACTGTGTGAGGGAGTTGAAGGGAATTTAGTGCTGTGTGTTCAGGAGACGCATCTCACAGGTGACACACACACACACACACACACACACACACACACACACACACTATTGGTGAGCATCTGATGAGGTTAGCGTGACATGTTGTTGATGTTTTTTAGCTAATGGTGTAGGATTTTAAATCACACACTCCAGTGTCATGAGCAGAGGTGGAAGGGAACTTCTGTACTCACTGTCTTTGTTACTGTACTTATAAAGTTATTAAAGTTACTAAAGTAATAAAGTAATAAAGCTATTAAAGTAATAATGTAATAAAATTATTAAAGTATTAAAGTAATAAAGTGATAAAGTTATTAAAGTTATTGAAGTAATAAAGTTATTAAAGTAATAAAGTAATTAAAGTTATTAAAGTAATAAAGTTATTAAAGTTATTAAAGTTACTAAAGTGATAAAATTATTGAAGTAATAAAGTAATAAAGTGATAAAATTATTAAAGTAATAAAGTTACTAAAGTAATAAATTAATAAAGTTATTAAAGTTATTAAAGTGATAAAGTAATAAAGTTATTAAAGTTACTAAAGTGATAAAGTAATAAAGTTATTAAAGTTATTAAAGTTACTAAAGTAATAA
>QMIH01000765.1:140151-156439 GCA_003987875.1 Clarias batrachus | reverse complement strand
AGTCAAATAGGATCTGAGCCACAAGAGGGCAGTTCCCTTAATTCCTACTACCTTTTCTAATCTGTGAAGGAGAATACTATGATCAATGGTGTCAAAAGCTGCACTGAGGTCCAGTAACACAAGTATAGTGACGCAACCCTGATCAGAGGCCCATAGGAGGTCGTTTACTACTTTAACAAGTGCTGTCTCTGTGCTGTGATGAGGCCTAAATCCTGACTGATACACTTCATTTATGCTATTTCTGTGTAGATATGAACATAGCTGCTGTGATACTACCTTTTCCAAAATCTTGGAGATAAACGGAAGGTTTGATATCGGCCTGTAATTAGAAAGCAGACAAGTTTTTTTTTAAATTTATTTATTTATTTTTAATAACAAAAAAGAAGAAGACAAAAGAAAAAAAGAATTGTATATACAAACAGAAAGCCAGGGTCTAAATAAACAATACAACAATCAGAAAGTGGAGACTAAGAAAACACAAAGGAAGAATACAGGGAAACAGTTTTCATCGCTTTAGAGTCTTGAAGAAAGCAGACAAGTCACATCAATCAGTAGAGAAGAAACAGAGCCCTCTAGTGGTCAATTCAATTAAATTCAGTTTTATTTCTACAGAACTTTTAATATTGAGTGTTACAAAGCAGCTTTATAGCATGAAGAAATTATGTAAATGTGAATGAAAACTGTGATATAAATTATAATTGACAGATTGTCCCTGAAGTTATGGATTTATTGAACTTAATTTAACAAGATAAACATTTTCTTTTAAAGTTAGTTACAGGAAGCAGTCTGTAATTTAACTCTAAAAAACCCGTACAGCTTGTGAAAACAATACAACTCTTAATTGCTCAATATGCTACATATACTCTGTTAACAGTAGCGCTAATCATAAATGAGCTATAGCGTTGTTATATAATGTCTTAGCAAATATTCAATATTAATAAAACAATCTATCTATCTATCTATCGATGTGATCAGCGCCTAAGCCTGATTAAGCTGTATATAACTAGTACAGAGAGGAGGATCAAAGCGGCCACGCCTACACCTCCAAACATCAACACTTTCACACACACACTCTGTTCACCTGGAGAGAGAGAGAGAGAGAGAGAGAAATTAGATTGGTTATAGAGAGTAATTACATTTCACAAATTCTCTATCACTAGTTTTTTCTTGCCTTCCTTCTCCACGTCCTCTTTTTCAACTCCTGGTTCCTCTTTTTCCACTGAAACACAAAACAGATGAGATTAAACCTTTACCTTGTAATTTCACATCGTCATGAGTGAGTTATTTATTAGTGTGATGCTCATTTTAACAATAGCCATCTAATCTCAGTCTGATCATCCAGGGAGGACGAGACTGTACACCATAGAGCTCAAACAAAACCGAGTGCAGGGTGTGAGCCGTAGGGTTTTGTTAGCTTGTTAGCCATAGCTTCGTTCCTTCCCCTGTTGCTTCCTCTTTTAATTTCTTTTCTTCGATGTGTTCTCATTTACTTTAAGTTCCTTTTCTTTCTTTTCCGTTAAATCAGAAATCAGAGTAATGTGGCACTGCCTCGTTATATGGCACCTCTCTACACCTGCACACAGATCGGAGTGTTTATAAAGAGGCGTGGCCAGGAGCAGCACTTTTAGACCTATTACCTGCATGAAGGCGGGGCTAGCACTTGGTGCCAGGTCTGTACTAAAAGCCAGTGCAGGTTTGCATGGGTGAGTCTGAGGGGGCGTGTGCCTTTAAATATCTGTATCACTGAAAACTGAAAATAGTCTTCATGTGTTCTGCGTATCACTCAGTAAGACTAAACAAAAGTAGTGTGTGTAAGCAGTGTGTGGAGGCTGTGATCAGAGAGCCGGGTCAGCAGAGGGATTAGTCGATATAATAGACTGTGATCATTAGGGATTTTCACCTGAACTCTTGGAGCCACTAAAACTGTCAGAGAAACTAATGTTTAGTAATGTAAAGTTCATATTCAAATATATACTCAATATTCTTTGTATTGAAGTAGCAGCAGGTATCTGATGTGATTAACATGGTAGTAATGTCACACTTCATAAATACTGATATTATATATTGTTCTTTTTTCTGCTAATAAACAGAGGAACACAAACCTTCAAACTGCAACGTGGTCACCTTCTTAAACTGCATGTGGTCCTGGAATCTGGCTTTAGTTCCACAGAAGTAACGTCCCAGGTCGTCTTCATTGATGTTTTGGATGGTGAATATGGCCGTGTTAACCTCGCTGTCCGGCTCCAGGATGAAGCGATCCTCATGTTTGTTATAATTAACGGGGAGGATCTTACGGGTGCGGGTTTTCTCTGCTGAAATCAGGAGTGTAAAATCTCCGGTATCGTTTAGACAGTACCAGGACACGACCTCATACCCGGTGATGTTACAGAGCAGTCTGGTGTTATCTCCCGGCCTGACCGTCAGTGTGTGAGGGAACGTAGAGTTCTCTAAAATAGAAAGAAAGAAAGAAAATAAGAAGAAAGAAAATAGTGTAGATCTATGTGTTATTAAAGTTTGATTAATCCAATTCAACTTTAGTGACTAACTGTAATAATAAAGGATTACAGACCCTATAATTATAGTAATCAACATACAGTAACCTTCATTATGATGGATTTTTTTTAGCCAAAGCAAAGAGTTGAAAACAAAAAGAATCAGACACTGCTTCAGAGACTCTGATTTCTGTTTAATATAGTAATATTAGTAAATACTCACATTAACAACAAATTAAACATTTAAAGTAAACATACCAGTTACAAAGCCTTGCACATGTGTACAAGTCAGAAGAAAGAGCAGTATGTACACTTCCATCTTGAGTGTTCAGTGTTACATTGAAACTTGGTTGTGTTCAGGGTTTTTTTTCCTGCGGGACGTTTGTCTTCCTTAAATTGATGAAGCTTCAAACCACATGCAGTGCTCAGCATGACGCCAACGGATTTGTCAGAAAACCTTTACGCTCCTCTCAAAATCTGCATTTTCTATGGGACACTACTACACAATATTCCTTCAAATGCCGGAATTTGGCAGACATTTACATTTAGCCATTTGGCAGATGCTCTTATCCAGAGCGACTTACAAAAAGTGCTTTACAGTTTTCATCACTGGATAGATACTTACACTGGGTTACTAGGTTAGCAAACAAGATTTTTTTTATTTGCTCACAGCAAAAAGTTTTTTTCCTGACAAATACATTCAAGCCTATGTTGCAAGAATGAATATATCCCAAAGTCTTAGAAGAACAGCTCTATTTACTACAAGTGAGTTTAATTATTCATCAACACTTGTCCAGCAGACTGTTGATTATAAAAGGCCATCAGTTAACACAGACTCCTCCTTCCCATTTCATGCTGTCAGCAATGGCACCACATGGAAGAGAAATGTCACAAGATCTGAGAAGGACAATCATTTCTTTACACAAGAAAGGTGAATGCTACAAGAAGATCAGCAAAAAAATACTTATCATTTAGAATACTTTAGTAAAACTGTTGCAAAAAAATGTAACAAAGATTGAAATGCAACCATCTCACAGAGACATCCAGGCCGCCCACGGAAGTTAACACCTCGACAGGATAGTCTTCTGATGAGAAGGGTTGAAGAAAATTGCCATCCATCTTCACTGCAGTTAGCTAAAGAAGTAAAAAGCTAAACTTGGGTGCTTGTTTTCCGTTACACAATAGGCGCACACTGCAGAAGAATGGTATACATAGGTGTCATTCACAAAGGACGCCTCTCCTGAAGTCCAGGAACAAAAAAACTTGTGCGGTCAACAATAACCTGTATATATATGTTTATGTAAAACATACTGGTGCAGCATTAAAATACATTTCAGCTGACATTCTAATGTTTTTAACGGATAGTTAAAGGTCCATTCACGGACCAGCCGGCTGTTTGAAACTGCTTCATCTGTAAGTAGACCCTCTGAAGGACGGTTTGTATTCTTGTTCCTGGAACAGATATCATTGGAAGCCAAAAGGTTTTTGACATCCCCCTTTGATGGTGGGCCACCAGAAGTGTTAGTGTAGGAGGAAAAAAGTGCATGTCACTCCAGGGTGGCAAGCCAGCCTGGAACAGTGGGCCCAGTCCAACACCTGGTGCACGGAGGGTGGGAACAAAGAGTTTGTTAGGGGGAACCACACTTGGGCCTAGTTCTTGCTCGAGGGTCTGCTGGACAAGGTGCTCCACATCCAGTCGGGTCATTGCCACGAGGCAGTGAGGGGGAAGGATCGTCTCTGGCATGGACGTGTTTTGAGGGGTAGAGAACTGTCGGGAGAGGGCATCAGGCATGACTTCTTGATACCAGGGCGGTATGACAACGTAAACTGAAAGCGAGACAACAACAGCGACCATTGTGTCTGGTGTGATAGTCTCTATCTTAGGCGAAGATAGAAACTATCTTTGCTTAAAAATGGCGAAGATAGTCTCTTCGCCGTCTTTTGGTACTCAAGGTTTTCGTGGTTAGTCAAATATGAGGACATTGAGACATTGTCCAGCTTGACTGCCAGAAGTTCACGGTCCCCAATGCCATAATTTCATTCAGGGGTGTGAGTCGGCGGGGGAAAAAGGAGCAAGGGTGAAGTTTATTATCCTTGGGTGACCTCTGAGACAGGACAGCTCCTACTCTGGTCTCCGATGTGTCTACCTCCACGACAAACTGGAGGGCAGGGTCAGGAAAGATGAGGACGGGTGCCATGGTGAAGCGACGCTTGAGTTTCTTAAAGGCCTCATTAGCCAGTGAGTTCAATGAAATGACTTGAAGACTGCAGTCCACCAATGGTCACCATTCAATTGTAGTGAACTTGAGCAGTTCTGCAAAGCAAAGTGGGCAGATATTGCAAAGTCTAGATGGACAAAGCTTTCTGTGCCATTGATAAGGTGAGTAGCTTCAATTGATTGAGATTGCAGGTGGGAGTAATCCTTTGCCAAATCAGTGACTCTGTTTTTTATTTTTTCTGACATGTTGGTGTTATATCTTTTACTGGATTAAAGGTACACTGAGTAAATACAGCTGGATAAAACTAAACTTTTTCTTTCTTCACTTCAGACTGCAAAGCAACAAAATATGATTATTTTATGGGGGTCAATCTTTTCCAGCTGCTCCGGAGCCAAAATGTTGCTATGTTGTTTATTTTTTGTGTTTAGTGCATTTATTTTACTCTGTGTATGGATATCGGCGCAATGTTTCTCCACTACCTCAACTCACCACCTCAACACCACAGAGTATTATGTTATGTCGTCTTTGTCGCACGTGCACTTTACGTCGTATGTTGTCTGTATAAAAAAAAAAAAAACGTAGATAGTCTTCCTCTCTGGGTTGACTAGTTAGTTTTTGTTAATTTATGTTGTAGATTTATGTCAGGTCAGTCTGTCTTGTCTCCCGTAGCCAGCTAACTAGGTCTTTTAATTAGCTAGTTTAGTTTTTCTGTTAATTTATGTTGTAAATTAATGTTGTTTGTAGAACCTCGGTCCTGGAGGAACGTTGTTTTGGTTCACTCTGTACTACAGTAACTGTATATGGTTGAAGTGACAATAAAGCCGACTTGACCTTGAACTTGTATCGATAGACTAATTTACACACTTAATATGTAAGTATTATTGTATGTATAGGTATGTTTTTGTGTGTGTGTGTGTGTGTGTGTGTGTGTGTGTGTTAGGAACCTCCACCAGAGGTCACTGTTCATGTCTGTGTAGTTCTTGTTGGTTGACTCAGTTTCCCAGAAGGCACCTCAGTCAGATGACGAGTGCTCACCTGAACTGAGGTGGCTCGTTAAAGCTTCTATAAATAGCAGTTTGTTCTGGGAAACTGGGTTGAGCATTGTTTGTTTGTTTGTTTATGTGTTTGTATATACTGTCATGTGGGCGGTCCTTTTTGTTTGTTTCTTTAAGTTTATATTTTAGTTATATTGTTTTACCTTGGTTTTTCTAGAGGGCTCTATTGTTTGTTTTCTTGATGTTCCTTGTGTCTGTGGATTCCTGGAGCTGCTCTGTTCAGTGTGTAGTTAGGGCGTGTCTCCTCCCGTGTACAGTGGAAGTACTGTTCTGGGTCTCCCCAGTGTCAGCCTTCTGGTTTAATCCTTTGTGTCATGGCACACATTTGGGTTTTAATTTTCTGGCGCCATCTTACTTCTGTTCAGTGTAACAACAAAAGACACCTGATAATTTAAGCTAATTTCTTAGTKGTTGATTTAGAACATGTGACTCTTGGGTTAA
Source organism: Clarias batrachus (assembly GCA_003987875.1). Taxonomy (NCBI): domain Eukaryota; kingdom Metazoa; phylum Chordata; class Actinopteri; order Siluriformes; family Clariidae; genus Clarias; species Clarias batrachus. The sequence continues at coordinate 150,232 of QMIH01000765.1, read as the reverse complement.
AGGTTAATCAGGAAGTAATTGCAGTGTTCAAGATTTTTTCCTTGCGGTTACCCAAGAAGTCTTCTCTCTGTTTTCTTTGTGTTTTGTGCCTTGGAAGGGCTTTACCTGTAAGTTTGTTACCTTTATTTAAAGTTTGTAGAAATGTATGTGTAAATTTAAAATGTAAATTTACAAGTTTAAAACTTTAAAAAACCAATTATTCTACAGTGATCGCTATACTAAGTAGAGCTGAATGTAGCCTTTGTTATGAGTGTTTATAGAACATTGTAAATTATGAAGATTCATTTCCATTATTTGTGAATATTTTGTAACAATACATTTGTAATCTGTTTCAGTTTTACAGTAAGAGTAAGAATAAGATAAAGAAAAGGAAGAGGAAAGAACATATCAGTAAAGCATCAAACTTTGTTTGAGTTTTGTTAATAAATAATTTCTGTTTGCACAGCCCTCTGCGTGCATGCCTACCCTTCATGCCCACGCCAAGTACATCAGCCGGTCTAGCCAGCCACTACCACCAGCTAGACCCCACGACTGTGTGTGTGAGTAAACCTCCAAAATGTTATTTAGCAAAAGTACCCCACAGCCTTTCTACAAGAGGTGAGTTGGGGATTTCTGGAGTTGTAAACTCTATATGGTGCGTGACTTGAGTGAGCAGCACTGAAACCTTTTCACCTTTAAGCAGCTCCACTTTGATCAGATGTGCAGTGAGAAACAGATTTTTGGGTGCTTTGCCCCATCCATTTTCCTTCTATCCTGACAAGTGCTCCTGACAGTGCTGCAGAGAAATGCCCCATAACAGGACTTTATTTATTTACTAATTATTATTTAGGAAATGGAGTTAAATAGACATATACTTTGTTTGATTTCAACATTCCAAATATGGACTTTACAGAAAAATAATGAGAATCTTTCACAGCTTTGAATAGGGAGAAACAGACTTTTAATTGAAAATTTAAATTAACAACCAACATTATTTGTTCTCTTACAGGAAGCAAAGTGTAAATAAACATTTATGGCATTTGGCCGACACCCTTGTGCAGAGTGACTTAAATCTCCTTATACATCTAAGCTGTTGAGGTTGAGGCCTTCCAGTCCATTGCCTTAACCTCTGAGCAACTCCTGCTCTAGTGTAAAAGAGAGTGCAGACGAAAAAGCTTACAGCCTGTGCAAATACAACTCTAAACCACTCAATATGCTATACTACTGATAAGTTGTTAATGATCTTGCTAATAATAACTGATACATTTAGTCATTTGGCAGATGCTCTTATCCAAAAAGTGTTTGCATCATACAAAACAGTTTCTATCATTGCATAATGTAGGTATTTACACTGGGTTACTAAACATACTACCACCTAAGTACCATCAGACAAACACAGTTGTGAAGGTTTTTATTTTTTTGGTTAAATTAAATGTTAAATTAATTCCACAGTCTATTAAATGTGTTCAGCCTCTGATAACGCTGTATGCAACTATTGTAGAGAGGATAAGGAGTAGAGCAGCCACGCCCACACCTCCGAACATCAACACTTTCTCACACACAGTTGGTTCACCTGATGAGAGAGAGAGAGAATTTAAAATTGTTCTAAAAGTAAAGTGATTACATTACACACAAATTCTCTGTTTTATTTCTTTCTTGCCTTCTTTTTCCACGTCCTCATTTTCATCTCCTGGTTCCTCTTTTTCCACTGAAATATAAAGCAGATAAGATTAAACCTTTACCTTGGAAATGTTACATCCTTAAAGTGTCAATTAGTTATTAGAGTGCCAGCTTAAAGTGATGCTTTTTTTGTTTGACATTTTTCAATGTTTTGTGTGTTTTTTAACTGTGTGATCTGGGCCCATATTTACTAAGAATCTCAGAGTAGGAAATCGCTCCTAAGTGGGAGAAGCTTCTCAAAGTGATGTCATTTTTGTCCTACTTTTAGGTGACGTTTTTGGTAAAAGTGAAGATGCCGCTTTATAACAGGGATGATTTGAGTTTGTTAGAGTTGCCATTTCCCCACCACAGCTGCATTCATCACTGTGTGCATCTTTGCTTTCTCTGGAGTTACACATAAACACACATAAAATCATCATTCTGAGCACCATTGGAGGCTTATGTTAACCAATCCGGAGGATCACAGCATCAAAACTCAAATGGTATGCTCAAGTATATACAATGAAAGTGAAACAAGAGCAAGTTTAGTGTTGGAGGTTTCATGGCTAAATCTGAGCAGCCTTGTGGCTAATCTTCATTGACTGCACATTCCACAGTAAGAGCAGAGTGTGAAGGTTTAATCAGCAGAGTAACAGCACGGTTTTACTAAAATATTGCAATGCACACAACATTATGGGAGACAAATCAGAGTTCAAAAGAGGACAAATTGTTGGTGCATCTTGCTGGCGCATCTGTGACTGAGACAGCGAGTCTCTGTGATGTATCAAGGCCCGAGGTATCCGGGGTAACGTCAGCAAGAAGGACGAACCACATCCAACAGAAGTAACTGTGGACGCGAGAGGAAGCCGTCTGAAAGGGATGTTCGGGTGCTAACGCCAGTTTCAATGGAGCCAGCAGTGAGAATCTTGTGCTGTGGACAATGTGAGACATGTATTGTCCTCTGATGAGTCCACCTTCACTGTCTTTCACACATCCAGGAGAGTTAYRGTGTGGAGAAGCTCCAGAGAAGCRACTGWACCACCCAGACTGCTGCATGTCCAGAGTGAATCATGGGGGCGGATCAGTGAGGGTTTGGGCTGCGATATCATGACATTCCCGAGGYCCAGTACTTGTGCTAGATGGACGCGTCACTGCCGAGGACTACAGAACCGTTCTGGAGGACCATGTGCACCCAAACATTGTATCCTGAAGGCGGCGCCGTGTATCAGGATGATAAAGCACCAATACACACAGTGAGACTGGTGATAGAGGGGTCTGATGAACATGAAAGTGAAGCTGAACGTCTCCCAGGGCCTCACACTCACCAAATCTAAATATTATTGAGACACTTTGTGGTGTTTTGGAGGAGCGAGTCAGGAAACGTTTTCCTCCACCAGCATCACGTAGTGACCTGAACACTATTCTGTAGGAATCCCTTGCAGGCGGCTCAAGATCCCTCTGGCCACTTGTATCTGTCATTCTCAAGACACATTGATGCTGTATTGAGAGTAAAAGGAGATCCAACACCATACTAATGAGTTACTGTGGTCTAAAATCAGGAGTTTCAGTTTCATTGTATAATGTTTCATACCCCTGTATAATGTTATATATTTGTATTAAATTATTCATATCTGTTTTTTATTATTATTAATATGGTGTTTCACTCTCCTCAGGGGTTCGTGCTGCAGACTGACAGTTGGCACTGATGCTGTAACACATTTCCCTCACTCACTGTTTATCTTTAGAGGGAGCGCAGAACTTGACTTTACTATTTCTTTATATTCTACTCCGTCCTCTGCAGGCAAAACACCCTCATCCTTCCTCAGTTTCACTTTCTTTCAAAATCTTTTAGATCAGATTATCACGGTCCTACACTGCTCTATTAGATTACTGTGACTGGAGCAGTCGGATTAGGATGATGTCATGCAGCTCGGAGTTTTGTCGTAAAAATGATGTCATACATTTTCAAAATAAAACAAAAGAGGAAGGAACAACTTTTATGTAGGAATATTTTCAGTCCTAAATGAACTTTGAGCACGATTCCTCAGAGTGATTCTAAACGTATAATACAGGCTCTGATCTCAGACAGACGTTCGTGAGTAGGATGACTGTACACTGGCTGACTCAGACTTTCTATAGATGGCATCTGAGAGTTTGAGTGGGCACGGAGTGGGCAAGGGTCATGTGATGTGTTCTGATTAGCTAGTAGCTCCCTGTTAGGTAAACTGCACATAGAATTCAGGAATTTTAAGTAAGATTCCATACTTTAGGTCTTTAGGTGGTAAAACCCTTTCAAAGGAAACTGTGAGCAGAAAAAGGAAGAAGTTTGTTGCTTAGATGTTTATAGCAAAATAACACAGAGCCTGCATGAGAGCTATTCATTTCATGTACTATTTTTTGTTATCAAAGTCAACATTACATTATTGTTACTTAATAACAGTAATATGTAAGTAAGCTAGATATACTGTAATGAATAAATGGTTAATATTGAACAGACTGTTAATCTGCATGAGTTTAATTTATTTAGTAATGAGAAATCAATCCTGTTATTGAATCAGATCACAATAATTCACAAGCTACAAACATATAAATATAATGTATTGTAATGTATCAGTTTTTTTCCCATATATACTCAATATTCTACTTTTGCAGTGTGACATTTACATTGTAGCAGCAACAAGTAACCGTGGCAAGTAAACCTCCGATACCTGCTGCTGCGTCTGAGGAAATGTCACACTTCAGAATAACGACTATATAATCAACTATACACTTATGGATCCTGTCATTAAGCAAAGTGATTTTTATGTAGAATAGCCTGTGCAGTGTTAACACATTATTGGTCAGAGGAGAACACAAACCTTCAAACTGCAACGTGGTCACCTTCTTAAACTGCATGTGGTCCTGGAATCTGGCTTTAGTTCCACAGAAGTAACGTCCCAGGTCGTCTGCATTGATGTTTTGGATGGTGAATATGGCCGTGTTAACCTCGCTGTCCGGCTCCAGGATGAAGCGATCCTCATGTTTGTTATAATTAACGGGGAGGATCTTACGGGTGCGGGTTTTCTCTGCTGAAATCAGGAGTGTAAAATCTCCGGTATCGTTTAGACAGTACCAGGACACGACCTCATACCCGGTGATGTTACAGAGCAGTCTGGTGTTATCTCCCGGCCTGACCGTCAGTGTGTGAGGGAACGTAGAGTTCTCTAAAATAGAAAGAAAGAAAGAAAAACATATCAGGAAAAATGCCCTTAATGCTCTTTACTCTACATGCAATCATTAAGTCCTGACAGTCTGGAGTAAATCCATTCACCTCTACTGACTAACTGAGCTAATACATATAAGAACATGATGATAAACCTACAGTAACCTTTAGAGTGATGGGTTAAAAAAAATTTAATTAAAGTAACAAAATGAGAAAATGGAAATAAGACAGTCTTTTCTTATAAAAAATAATAGTAATAATACTGACACTAAAAAATGTATTTTTAAAAGTAAACATACCAGTTGCAAAGGCCTGCACATGTGTGCAAGTCAGAAAAAAGAGCAATATGTACACTTCCATCTTGAGTGTGCAACAACAATCGAAACTGTTTGGGCAAATTTCCATTTCCTTAGAACGGAGAGACATCAAACCACATCATAAGCAGATGTGACAATAACAAAAAAAACAAAAGACATTACAAATAAAGAAACACATATATATATATATATATATATATATATATATATATATATGTGTGTGTGTGTGTGTGTGTGTGTGTGTGTGTGTATAAATGTCCTAGTAGTCATATTATTCAGAAAGCAGTATATATTGTGGATATAATACTGTTCATGCAAAACACAGTCTGTACATTAAACATTGTCTCCATAAACATTAGAGAAAATCTAAACTTCTTGTTGGGTGTTACAGCTGCCTATGAGAAGGGCATGGCCATGTGATCAGCTAGTGCTTCCATAAAGTTAATGTGCGAGTCATTCCACAAAGCTGAATCTATACAGTTGCACCTGCCCACCCACTCGGCAGCCATCTTGGTGCTCTGAATACCGTAGAGAAAATCAGAGAGCGAGAAGTGCAGAATTCTCTATTCAGATTCATGGTGGATTATCTAAGTGAGATGCAGATCAGTCATATTCTTTTGGTGATGCATGAGCATAAGAAACAAAGATGTTCATCCCAAGCCAAACAGTAACGTACTTATAATTATCCAGCATGATGAGGTACACAAGGGATTGAGTGGAAATTCATCGCAGGGCACAAGCGCGCACACACACACACACACACACACACACACACACACACACACACACACACACACACACACACATATACTGTGTGGGATTTGTAAATACTAATTATCTCTCTCTCTATGTCTTTCAACTGTGGGAGGAAACTGGAGTACCCAGAGGAAACCCAGCAGGCCTGCAGAGAACATGCAAACTTCCCTGGAGGTGTGAGGCCACAGTGCTAAGCATTTCACAAACTGAAATCTGCCGAGGTTTCTAAAGCTGCTGCTCCATGTCACTGTCGCAGACTCCCCAAGCAATCTCCAAAATATAATACCCCATTAATCATAAATGCATTACTTATCATTTCATTGTGCTTTGGACTTACATGACAGGCTGACCAACATACCCAACCCCAGACCATAACACTACCCCTCAAAGGCTTATTCCATCACTCTGGATCAGGGTAAATCTGGACTCATCAGATCACATGAACCTTTACCATGGGTACACACTCCATTCTTTATGCTCCCTAGCCAACAAAAGAGCCCCGCCTAAGTATTTATCCAGTGGAAGTTTTTTACATATCTGCTTTTATGTTTTGAGCATGTTATAATTAGCTTAAATTTACATACATAATTTTACTCAACCTTTACTCAACCTTTACTACTCTCATTTTGAAACAGGGAACATTTTACTATTACCAGGTGAGAAAGTCCTCACACTCTCCAACTCTGAAGTGATCGCTACATTGAGCAGGGTGAAGTCAAGGCAAGCAGCTGGTCCTGACAGCATCACTCTGAGGACTCGTGACTGCAGTCTCTCGATAGTTCAGGACTGGAGTTTCCTACAGTCTACCTGAGTCTCCATATGAACTTAAACACATCTCACAGTATGATTATCACCCAGTTATCACCCAGATGAGGATGGGTTCCCTGTTGAGTCCGGTTCCTCTCCAGGTTTCTTCCTGTTACCATCTCAGGGAGTTTTTCCCTCAGCACCGTCGCCCTCGACTCGTTCATCAGAGACCATCTGATCATTCTGACTCGCACACACTCACATCTCACACACACTTCAATAATTCTTTTGATTGTGTGAAGCTGCTTTGCGACGATGTCAATTGTTAAAAGCGCTATACAAAATTTTAATTGAATTAAATTCAGTTGAATCCCTGGTGTCCTCACCCACCTCACACATGTCTGTCACCCACTCTGGACCCATACCAGGTATTTTATTGCCCTTTAGGCCGAATGTGTTCCCGTCATTAGTCAGATAACTTCGTTATGACCGCTGTAGAGCTCCGTACAGGACGGTAACAGCTGCTTACAGACGTTTTTGGGATCTGAATGAATTCTGCTGTGGTTATTAGAATTATTATTGGGAGGAAAATGTTTAAAGATTTTGGCTGCCTGCTCCCGACATTAGCGCCTCGTTAACGCCTTTGTATTAATTCATAAGTGTCATTATCGAGTCCTTATTCATTTTATGCCTGTTAATGAAGTTCTTATTGGTTTTTATCACCTCCTCAAGTGTAGATAGAAGTAATGACAAAATTAACAAAGTAATATTTTATGAAAAACCATCATGATTAAACATTATTAAGAGATAAATTACATGTTAAAGTCCAATACACAATAACAATATTTTAATCTAAGATGTCTGTGGTTTGATCATTCCTGTTAATTTCATAATAAATATTAAAACAAAAACAAAAACTTTTCAGAAAAGCTTGGAGTGAGATCATGGCATGAGAATTAAGCGCATGGTTTTGCTTCCACATGCACACAACGCCCCCAGCACCAACACACCACACACACACTACACACACTACACACATACACCAAACACCTTACACTGCATTAGAACAGAGAAAATTACAATATCTGCATTGAGTTTAATCAAACAAAAAAAACATCACATTCATTATGTAATAGAAATGAATGGAGAAAGCACAGTCAAATAAACAGCATTATTTATACAAAAGAAGAGAAGAAAAGAAAAGAAAATAAAGATCTCGAATATATAGTGGGATTGTGAGTCTCTCTCTCTCTCGTGTGCATGGGTGGGTGTGTGATTTTTTCTTAATCATGTTTATTAGCTATTGAGGGTCTTATGAACATTTAAAGTGCTGCAAGATTAAACTTAATGCAATGTTAATGTTACTGTAATAATAATAATAATAATAATAATAATAATAATAATAATAATAATAATAATATATCACTCCTCACATGGGTTTAAAGCAGGTGTAATTGTGTGTGATAAATGTCTTCACGTAGCTAAAGTTCCGCTTTGCCAATAAGTTTTTTGCCTTTGTGTTTTTATAAATGAAACGATATTGTAGCAGCCCAGTAAACACATGCTCCACAGGTTTCATTATCATTTATTTAGGGCTCAGTAGAACTTTGTTGATTTACTTAACGGTTGATTATTGAAGTGTAATTGTGTCTGTAAAACATCCCTATTGTTCGTGTCTAAATGCGCCGTAGAGCCGTTTTCATGCCCTTGTGAATTAGTTGACTGTACATCATTAACAGTTCGATGGGGGGTTGCTACGCTGAAAAATGTACCCGCACTGGTACTGTAGCAACCGCAAGGACAGGAGAGACTGGGAGCCTTAAGAAAAAATAGTATTCTCTTGTTTTCCTCACATTGTTGGTTGTGGAGTAATAAAGTTATTTTTTTAAATAATGTTTGTGTAGTTTAATTGTTGGGGTGTTGGTGGACTAACTTGTTTTTAGTGGAAAACACCCACGTGAACCTCCTGTACATCAGTGGGCTACAATGGGAGACAACTTCCCGTTTTGAGTAGATGAAAAGTTCGACTAAGTCAACGTTAGAGAAATATAATTAATTGAGCCCACAGACTATATTACTTGAACTGACTTCATTATTTAAATGACTAGTTGAGCGAACTGACCCGGGACAACTAAACAGCAATATAAAATATTTAGTTTGGCTACCAAACTTCTCTAAACAAACTTTTATAGTGTAGTCTATATGCACTTATTTAAGCTGCACATTATAATATTTGCACTGTATATAAACTACTATCTGCACTGGAAGATGTTAAACTGCATTTTAATACCTGTACTATGAAATTACAATAAAGTTGTATCTACTGTTTCTATCTGTCTACACAAAGCTCATTAAAGATGCTGGTTTGCTGATCAGAAGGTCGCACTTGAGGCCTGTTCGCCCATTTGCTGCACTTCTCGTTCTTTAGAATTCACATAAAACCACATAAGAGAGGAAAATGTGTGTGCGCGCACTGCACGCTTTAAAAGTGCCGTGTTATTTCCTTTTTTCTGAGGAGGATGTGACTCAGTAAGAGTTCACAGGTAAAGAAACATTTTCTACCCCAAAAACCACCAGGAGAAAGAAATAAACATACAGTGCAAAACACATTCCACTCTCCTCATTATTAATATTCTTATGTTCTCCATTTTTTAAATATAAAAAAAAAGTCATTAGGTGGGCTGGACTGGGTGGACTGAAAGTACAAGGTAGCAGTGCTGAAAATGATTTATTTACAGAGGAGCGCGGCTCAGCATTAGAGAGGGTGTGAGAAACTCCTCAAACATTGAGAAAAGCTTAGGTGGTGTTGTGGCTTCTGTGCTTTGAAAGAAGACAGTTGAAGTGGTTTGGGAACCTGCTTAGGATGAGCCTAGGATGCAGACTGAAAAAAAAAAACTGAACACAGACTTTTATACACCTGATAATTTAGTTTTTTCAGCTCTGGAATACGATTTTCTCAATATTCTGTATCTTCTGTGAGCTTTGTTGTGGTTTTCATTATGTACTTCATGTGCATGGATTGAGTGTTGTTTCTCTTCAAACAGACCATAACCACATCCTCCTTTACAATGTATGAGCTCTCATGTGAAGGCTCTACCATGTGAAAAGTTGTTTGCTAAACTACAGTCGTGGCCAAAAGTTTTGAGAATTACATAAAGATTGGAAATTGGAAAAGTTGCTGCTTAAGTTTTTATAATAGCAATTTAGCATATACTCCAGAATGTTATGAAGAGTGATCAGATGAATTGCATAGTCCGTCTTTGCCATGAAAATTAACTTAATCCCGAAAAAAAAACTTTCCACTGCATTTCATTGCTGTCATTAAAGGAGCTGCTGAGATCATTTCAGTAATCGTCTTGTTAACTCAGGTGAGAATGTTGACGAGCACAAGGCTGGAGATCATTATGTCAGGCTGATTGGG
>QMIH01000765.1:112640-134499 GCA_003987875.1 Clarias batrachus | reverse complement strand
TTAATAATGCTGTTATAATAATTAATTAGTAATACAATCATAATAATTCCTTAATAATGCTGCCGTAATAATTAATTAATAATGCTGTTGTAATAATTCATTAATAAAGTTGTTATAATAATTGATTAACAATGATGTTATAATTATTCATTAATACATGCTGTTATAATAATTCATTAATACATGCTGTTATTGGAAACTAATCAACTTGGATGAAATCAGAGACTCCGCTTTGCATGACGTTACATCACCTCACCTGGTTGTGGATTATTTTCCTGTACCAGCACATCCACAACTATTTTTCTTATTTATATTAAACAAATAAATGTGTTCACTGAAGCTGCTCAAAATACCTCAAGTCCATGTGATATTATGGGTCATGTGACCTCCTCTGATTGGGTGAGGTGTTCTTTATTCCATGTACAGCCTTTATCACTGGATGTTTATCTTCTAGCTACTTTTTTATTTATATGCAATATAATATAATAATAAAATAAAGTACACAGACCTTCAAACTGTAGCCTGGTTGCTCTGCCGAAATGCATCTGAGCAGGCTCGGCTGTAATTCCGCAGAAATACAGCCCCAGATCTTCCTTCGTGAGGTTGTTGATGGTGAAGGTAGCTGTGGTTATCTCAGTGTCTGGCTTCAGGACAAATCGATGCTCATCCTTGCTGTAATAAAGAGGGAGGCTCTTTACAGTGCGGGTTTTCTGTGCTGAGATCAGGAGGGTTAAGGTGTAGAAACTCAGTCGATACCAGGCCACCTCCTCATGACCTGTGATGTCACACTGCAGTGAAACGCTGCCCTGCTCACGGACAGTCAGTGTGTATGGCCATGTTAAATTGAGCAAATCTGAAAAAATAACAACAAGCATCGTAAATACATAGTTTGATTAAACACGATCAGGGCACAGGTTCACCTTCATCTCCTGAAGTGTTTAAAGTCTGAGGTTTTCCTTTAGTTTAACACTGATGATTCAATGCTAATGAAAATCAAATGAAACTTTCCTCTGATCAGACTAAACATAAACAGAACCCTTTGGTAAAATCCGGCATGTCATGGTTGAAGATGAAAGGGTTTGGTGTGTGTGAGGTCCAGAACACCAGACATACAGCATAGAACAGTGATGGAGCCTGACATGGACCTGCTTATGGGAGAAATGTAGCGTATACAAGGAGAATTGAATTTCATCAACCAGCAACTGTGTTTAAGGAGAATACACACCAAATGTAGAGTGGGCTTGCATGGCCAAGCCAACCTTCTCACATAAATCTTATGGGAAATTTGAGTTGGAGTCTATCAGAGGGAGTCTAGTGAAACTGAGGAACTGAAGGCTAAGTGGTGTAGAGCCAACAAAAGTCCCCATGTGGAGAATCTGCTTTTTCTTAGACATATCGCTGATCATGCTTATAAAATGTTTTATATATTGTTGTAGAAAATGTAAAAAATCTAGTGTCAAATATCTATAATAGATAGCAACTCCAAAAGTGTTTGAATAAGCCAAAATTTTCCCTTTGTTTCAGCTCCGTACCATTTCTCCTTTCTATCTTTTATGAATGTTGTTACAGTTAAATCCTGGATTGCGAGCATCATTCATTCTGGTTGTGTGCGGAAATGTGTTTGTATATTAAAGTGAATTTCCCTATTAGAAATAATGTAAACTTGGATGATATGTTCCACAACACCAAAAAGGGGGAGATGATTACCCACAATGCCACAGCACGAGAGAGTTGTGATCATGGGACGCTCGGCAGATAAAGCGCATGCGTACTACACGTATATATTGTTTGACAGTGAAGTGATTGGTCGGCCTCATGTCTGTGTTTCCTTCTGGCTCCTCCCTTTTAGTGATGATGTCATAGTTAGTTTTGCAGGGGTCCCTGCTTCCACTCTGCACTAAATATACATTCCCCTTATACACTGTGTGACTGTGACCAGACCGAACTGTTATCTCTCTTCTCTCTCTCTGTCTCACTACACATGTCTCTCCTGAGCTGCCAGTGATCCAGACCCCTCTGTCCTCTGGACCTGTCTGACTCATCCGGGTGTCCTTCTTCTGGTTGGAGATCTGGTCACATGGAGCCCGTGTGGTCTGTCTGGGACGCGTGTGGTGACTGGGGACGGTTCCACTTCACCATGAAGACGCTCCTGTCCTCGGCTGTCCTCGGCTGAGACAGCTGTCCTCTGAGGACTCGTGACTGCAGTCTCTCGATAGTTGAGGACTGGAGTTTCCTACAGTCTACCTGAGTCTCCAATAACCAACTGGACTCCATATGAACTTAAACACGTCTCCTGTTCTACTGAACTTGCAGCCTCCTAACACACAGTATGAGTGCAGATCAATCCCTGCTCTCCGTTATCACCCAGATGAGGATGGGTTCCCTGTTGAGTCTGGTTCCTCTCAAGGTTTCTTCCTGTTACCATCTCAGGGGGGTTTTCCCTCAGCACCGTCGCCCTCGACTCGTTCATCAGGGACCATCTGATCATTCTGATTCACTCACACACACTCACATCTCACACACACTTACTAATTTATATTGTGTAAAGCTGCTTTGCGACGATGTTAATTGTTAAAAGCGCTATATAAATAAAATTGAATTGAACTGAATTGACTATCAAGACCTCGCTCATTTATAAAGTTAACATTTATTTAAAAAAATTTCTGGTCTTGCAAAATGCTTGCAGACTGAGTTACTCACAATCCAGTGTTCCAGTGTTTTTATTAACTGTTGCTGTTGTTGATCTTTCGGCTGCTCCCAGCAAGCGGTCGCTACAGCGGACCATGTATTTATTAATTGATGATCAATGAAAAAAATCACCATAGATTTTTTTCTGTGATTAATAATTTCTTGTTTAGTTTTAAAATAAAAGTACATGATATCCTTACAGTTCATACGACTCATACTGTAATTGTGGAATGTAAACTGTTTATACAATGCTGTTTATCTCAATGTATTCATAATCAGTTCTATGAGTTTAATAATTATCATAAATATAAATATAAAATAAACATACCAGTAGTAACGATGTGTATATTTGCACACGACAGCAGAATGAAGAACAAGAGCGTTTCCATCTCGAGGTTTTAGAGCAAATGGCAGCTCTGTTCCAGTGCGCTCGCAGGTTCCAGATTGAAACCACATGACAGACAGGGCAAGATCTAACTTCCTGTCTGCATCAACACACACACACACACACACGCACACACACACACACAAATTTCCATCCCAAATACATGGTCATTATAATGTTAATCTTGGGGCTTTTTAAAAGTAATTTCAGAATTGAAGTGCATTGCTAATATTCTGAAGCTGTCAGGAATTAAAAGTAAAAGAAAACAAAATCAGAAAGTTTGAGAGAGAGAAAATCCACATTCTTTACTCAGAATGCTGGAAGGTTTTTCTCATCAGACATCACTGAGCTCAGACCTGTGGAGAACCAACCTCAAGGCTGGCACCTTCCCCAGTGCCCGTGTCCATCAGGGTCAACATCAAGTTTTCAACATAATCTCCTTGATTTTCAATAAACTCTGTCCATCTTTCAACAAGCTTTTGTACAGCCTTATTAAAAATGTTTTACGCTGAGCTGCAAGCCACAAGTACATGGATGGCTCTCTTCACTCTTCACACATCAGAAGTGAATCCTGGTCCTCGTAGGGCTGCTGATTTACACAGCTATCGATCTGCTAAGCACATGGAAGTAGTCCAGTTACAGATCATCTACGTTCTTCACTTCACCTAACAGTGGCTTTAATGTTCTGGATGATTTGCCTGATTCTTCAACCAAACTCTTTCTGGTTTTACAGAGATGATAAAACTAGTATACAGATCAGTAGATCTTTGCCAATAGTGGTGAACTAGATAAAAGAGCCTCATAGAGTCGGCTAGATTCAGCAGGATGTGGTTTCATCTGTGCACTTTACCAAACTGATATCAAGGTCACGGGGACAAAAATAACAAACCTGCTGAAAGATTTGTGTTAGTGTTGTAGTTCATCACAGATTTCAGAGAGTTGGAAACGTTTTGGTTCACCATCACGGCCCCAGTGCCGACCTGAAGGTTTGGAAGTTTCCATCCCAAATAGCTGGATTTAATGAGAGATTCTTTCATTTGAATTCAATGAACAAACAATGCAATGTGTAACTGTTGTGTGCAGACTGGTTTGTTTGAATAAATATCAAGTCGATATTAAATGACAGACCTGTAATAGCACACAAACCTTGTTTTAAGGATTTTACTTAAAAGTGTAAAAAATATCACAGTCACTTTTAATGTTGTGGAACATCAGTGAAGCAGGTCGGTTCCGGTTCTGACTTACGTTATAGGAACCATAACCAGAAGAAACTCTGGCTATAGGAGACTCTGTCCTCAGACACATGCAGGTAGGAAGGCGTTTAGGGGCACCAGTGAGGATGGAGGACGAGTAACTGTACAGAGGTTATAAACTACCGAATGTGATGTCCGATGAAGTACTATGTTCGGGTCCCATCCCAATGCGATGTGTACACATACACCATATCGTCTAAAGTATTTGCTCGCCTGCCTTCACATGCATATGAACATGAGTAACATCCCAGAAGAGTTGAAGCTGTTATAGCTGCAAAGGGCCAACATCATATCGAACCCCATGGATTAAACAATATGGATTGGATGTTCAACTCAAGTTCAAATGCATGTGAATTTGCTTACTGATAATGAAACTATCACAGATCCTGGAGACCTGGAGACCCGGAGCAGTAGGCAGGGTGCACCATGGAGGGGTGCCAATCAATCACTGCTATGCACAAGCATACAGTCACACACTATGGGCAGTTTGGAAACACCAGTTGGGCTAATTTGCAGGTCTTTGGAACTGAGGTGGGTTTTAAACCCTCACCCCAGCAAGAGTGTCTAATTAAGAGTTGTCTAATCAAGCTCTGTTGGGTTAACCCCACAAAACCTGATTAGATTGGTGATTTGACAACAAAATTCAAAAAACAAAAGCAGGAGTACAGTATGGCTCTGAGGGTGTGTAATTACTGCTTAGACGTATTGACAGGGTGCAATAAATTTGTGTTCATTTTTTTGTACCCTTACTTGCCACTTCATTAGGTACACCTGTTCAACTGCTCATTAAAACAAATTAGCCAATCACATGGGAGTTTTTCCTTGCCACCGTCGCCCTCGGCTTGCTCATCAGGGACAATCTGATCATTCTGATTCACACACATTCCATAAAAACTTACTTCTTTTGATTGTGTAAAGCTGCTTTGCGACAATGTCAATTGTTAAAAGCACTATATAAATAAAATTGACTTGACTTGACTTGACTTGGCAGCAAACCAATGCAGACATTTAAACACGGTCAAGATGAGCAGCTGAGGTTTATCCTGAGCATCACGATGTGGAACAGGTGATTTACCATTCAAAGAATCAGACGTAAACAACATGAAAGCATGAATCCATCCTGTCTTGTATCAGTGGTTCAGGCTGGTAGTGGCGGTGTGTGTGCGTGTGTGTGTTGGCGTGCGGGGGTTGCTTGACACACTTTGAGTTCCTTGGAACCAATTGAGCCTGGTTGAAATGCCACAGTCTACCTGCTAATGCACCATGTTAAAATAAAATAAAAGTCAAAAAAATCTCAGACGGGTTTCTTGATGATGACAGTGAGATCACAGTACTCACAGTACTCTCCACAGTCACCAGATCTCACTCCAGTGACATAAGAACATATGGATTTGATTCAGTTTCAGAAGCTATTCTCACAGGAATAGACGGCCCGTCTGGTTTTGTGCATGGCAGTATTGTCCAAATAACAGGAGATCATCTTGGTTTGCACTGAATTTTTGGATTTGTTGAATCTTTTCGAGCTCGGGATAGTTGTAGGTTTTGCTTAACTGAAAGGGAAGATTATCAAACTGTGTTCTGTGAAGAAGATGAGTCGAATGTTATTTTTCGCACTAAAGAGACAGACTTGCGACACTGAAGCTGTACAAGCAAACCCAACACTACGTCATGTTAACGGTGTAAAGCCACATGTTTGCTGAACTCTCTGCAGCACTTCAGTACATCAGACAAGTTTTCTGTAGACGTAATGCATGATGTTTTAGAAGGCATTGCACAGTTTGAATTAAAACTTGTATTGTGTTATAGACAAGGTCATTTTTTGACAGCAAAAGAGTTGGATGGAAGATTGCATTCATTTAATTATGTGTACATGGAGAGGAGAAATCAGCCTCCTGCTGTAAAACTCGATGATGAGAGCAATGATTTGGGCATAAACGCAATACAGTGTTGGTATCCACTCTGTAATGTGCCACTCATTTTTGGTGACATTGTGCCCCAAGATGATGAACACTAGCAGCTACTATTACTGTTACCACAAATTGTAAACATTGTATTTTCTCCTGGTTTAACTGAGGGCCTTACTGTGTATTTGAAACACTTATTTGAAACAATTTTACATTTAATATGAGGATTTTTGGCTGCCGATTGCTGCTGAACAGGAAACGATGTGATGAAAACTGATAAAGGCTCCATAAATGCATTCAAAAATCAATAGTGATTTGATAACGGTGCGTAAACGTCCAGGCATTACCGGGTCACTACTGTGGGGATGAAGGAGCCACGTGCTCCAGTTCTCCTCCCAACAGTAACAACACTGAGGAACAGGACAAACACACTTAATTCTCTTCTTGTAAGAACTGTTCCAGAACAGCTGACCTTCATGCCTTCAAATAACAACTGACTGTTCGTGTTACTTAGTTATATAATGTCATGTGTGTTATTCCATTGTTTATAAAAAAATCCAGTATTGTTCTAGAATGTAGGAAATAAATCTGAACGCGTGTTCATCTTGACTCGTCTTCAGGTTGTGTTTATCTTTTCCCAGCTAATATTTACAACACTGTTGCCAGTTTACGGTTATTAAATGAAATAAACTGGTATCATCCACCCCCCCCACACACACACACACACACACACACTGTCTTTATCGTCACAGAATGTGATTTCATTGAAGTGATTTCTGCTGCAGGATGTCACAAGGGGAAATCCTCTTCCTGTCTGAGATCTCTTAGAGGAGGAACATGAGATTCACTGTTCGGTGTGTGTGGGAAGCTGTTGTGTTCGTCTGCTTCTCTGCCTGGAATTTCTGGATTCTATTTTTAATTTAAGGGAACTGAAGGTGTAATGCATTCAGACGTTGTGCAAACTGATATTCATTAGTATAAATGCTGTAAATAAATGTTAATATTCTGTTGTTTCAAGGTTGGATTTGCTTAGTTGCTTTAGGAATGTAATCCACAAACGAAGATAAACATAATCCAAATGCAAACATACTCTATATTTATACACTGCATGACTTACTACACTTTATTAGTTGACAAGTAATTATAATGTGTACACAACTAGGCATGTTTAGTTTGTTTTATTTGTATACACAGTAAAATTCATATTCATAAATATATATATATAAGCAGTTATTTAATTATTTTAAAAAAACACAAAAAAACAGGAGAAACAGAAGCCTGAAGCAGGTGGAATGAACATTACCAGTCTGTACTCAAGAGACAGATACGTCCAGTGATGGAGATAAACTCAACAATAAAAACAAGATTATCAAATCATTCTTTTAAAAAATACTATTTGCAAAGTTCTGAGTGTAATAGCAACAATTATGATACAAATAACAATTTAATATCAAATAAAGTAATAATAAGTACATCATGGTGTTCATGCATTTTTCAGCAAACTCAAAAATCAATCCTTTAATCTGGCATTCTGATAAAGCTCTTCTGTGTGTCTGATCACAGGCCACATGAGGAGGAGCAGCAGAATGGCCACACCCACATCTCACCCCAGCTCTTTCTCATTCACATCACACTTCATCTGGGTAGAGAGAGATTTTTTTTTTTTTCAAATTCATGAATATTTTTAGGAAAATGAAAGTAATTATGTTACACATTAATTCTGTATTCTTAGTAATTCCTTTTCTTCATTCTCCACATCCTCTTATTGTTCTCCTCATTCTTCCTTTTTCCCTAAAAAAATAAAAGTCAGGATTAAAAGTTCATACTTCAATGTCACATCATCTTCACAAAAAGTCAGCACATCACTCACTCACTCACTCACTCACTCACTCACCATCTCTACCACTTTATCCTGTATTTAGGGTGGACAAGGTGAATGTAAAGGGGCTGGACAGTGAAACTGAAACACTGGCCAGTTTAGTGTTGGAGGTTTCATGGCTAAATTTGACCAGCCTGGTGGCCGATCTTCATTGATTGCATATTTCATCAGTAAGTCTTTGTGATGTATGAAGAGCCGCGGTATCCAGGGTAACGTCAGCACACCACCAAGAAGGACGAAACACATCCAACAGGAGTAACTGTGGACGCGAGAGGAAGCCGTCTGAAAGGGATGTCCATTGTGTCCTTGTGCTAGATGGGCGCGTGACTGCCGAGGACTACAGAACCGTTCTGGAGGACCATGTGCACCCAAACATTGTATCCTGAAGGCGGCGCTGTGTATCAGGATGATAATACACCGATACACACAGTGAGACTTGTGACAGAGTGGTTTGATGAACATGAAAGTGAAGCTGAACATCTCCCAGGGCCTCACACTCACCAGATCTAAATATTATTGTGACACTTTGTGGTGTTTTGGAGGAGCGAGTCAGGAAACGTTTTCCTCCACCAGCATCACGTAGTGACCTGAACACTATTCTGTAGGAAGAATGACTCAGGATCCCTCTGGACACCGTGCAGGACTCGTATCTGTCATTCCCGAGGTTAATTTATGCTGTATTGCCCGCAAAAGGAGGCCCGACACCATGAGTATGAGTGCAGATCAATCCCTGCTCTCCGTTATCACCCAGATGAGGATGGGTTCCCTGTTGAGTCTGGTTCCTCTCAAGGTTTCTTCCTATTGCCATTCAGTAAGACATTTCCTTTGCGACAATGTCCAATAACAGTTGTTAAAAGCGATACATAAATAAAACTGGATTTAATTTCATTTAATAATATTTTCTTCTGAAATGTTCTCATGTCTTCTGTCCTCATGGACTATTTGAATGGGAGGAATGAAGATAAATATTTTATATGAAATATCTCTATTTCTCTAAATATCGCTATCCTGTTTTTATTTATTATTTTAAGAATGTGAATTTTTGAACCAATTTGAGTGCCTTTGGTTTACATGTTTGACATTTTATTTTTCTGGGATTAGTCTATACATAGATTCAACCACCTAAATTCTTGGTATTTTTTTTCCTCCTGGTACACTGTGGTCTCCATGACTTGTCTTGATGGTTTTGACTACAACACTACTTAAAAGATCTATAGAGCCAAGTGGTTACTCTTTATTCACAATTAAAAGGAATTACTATAGACCTACCATCTGGCCAGTGTGGAACCTTTCACTTGTCGGGGTGTGAAAGCATCCTAAACCTTTCCCCCAAAATTTGTTAGGTATCCCTGAACAGTGTTTCAGGGGTCAATCACTGATCCCTGATCACAGAAATTAGAATCAGCAAATACCAACAACCAATCGCTTCTCACAGGTGTGTGAGTGTCAATGGGATCTGCTGTTTAAATGGTTTATGTATAGCGTAGGCCGATTTGGTACGGCTGATTGATCAGAGCACCCTTAAAATTTGCCATTTCCACAACTGATGGTTTGCTCTCCATATTGTTTTGAGTGCACATATTGAGTGCAGTAATAAACAGGGAAACACAAACCTTTAAACTGCAATGTGGTCAGCTTCTTAAAATGCATATGGTCCTCAAATCTGACTTGAGTTCCACAGTAATACAGTCCCAGGTCATCTCTCGTGATGTTGATGATGGTGAATATGGCCGTCTTAGCCCCGATGTCTGGCTCTAGGATGAAGTGCTTCTTATTTTTGTTAAAATAAATAACGAGGTTTTTGCGAATCTTGGTTACCCTTGCTGAAATCAGAAGTGTAAAGTCTTCTGAACTCAGAAGATAGAAGGACACCACCTTAGAACTGGTGACGTCACAGTGCAGTGTGGTATTGTCTCCCGGTCTGACAGTCAGTGTGTGAGGGAACAAAGAGGGCAGTGTGGCACTGGCTCCTCGTCTGACAGTCAGTGTGTCAGGGAATAAAGAGGGATCTGAAAAACAGAAACCAAATATGAATATTAGTAAGAATATGGCCACAACATCCCTTTAATCAACATGCCAAGAGCATTAAGCCAAGAAGTGAGAATGCGCAGGGATTGTAATCCCCTGATAATCAAAACTCACCAGTAAAACCCACCACCAATATCATATCATATAATGATGGATAGAAATAATTAAGTGTAATGTGATATTAACAATAAAGTGCTTGGCATCCTCAATAATATGTCACTGGGAAGCAAATGATAAGATTCATCTTCATCCTGGTGTCAGTGTTGTTTGCGTCCTTTTTTTAAATTTTATTTTATCAACACAATTCTCATGATAAACTTCAATGAGAGGAATGAAAAGAGTTATTAATTTGTTTTCTGTCTGTGCTTACATTTACATTATGGCATTTGGCAGATGCCCTTATCCAGAGTGACTTTTATCTCATTTTTACATCTGAGCGGTTGAAGGTTATCTGGGTGTTTATGGTGTGTATGATCCACAGTTTATGTAAATGTGTGATGCACTGGTCTTGGTATTGGTCGGGTCTTTCCTTGCCTTAGTCTTGGGCCTGACTTGCTCTGAGCCCTTAAAAGTTTTGGTACACTTTGGTCTAAGTCATGGTTCGGTGGCCTTGACAACAACACTATTTAAATGATCTACAGAACAAAGAGATCTGTATTTTGTAAATGAGTTTTTGTCAAGATATTTTTGTACAAGAGTTTTTGTATAGTTGTTATAGTTAAAGTAAATAATTTTTCATTATAAATTTGTCATCTGGCCAGTGTGGGTCCCTTCAGGCCAGGGTATTGAAAGAGCATACTACTACACCTTTCCCCCAAAAACCATAACAAACAAAAACCTCATGTACAAAAATATCTTTACAAAAACTCATTTACAAAATACAGATCTCTTTGTTCAAACCATGACTTAGACCAGAGTGTACCTACAGTAGAAAGAATTCCAAAACGTATGGTGTGCTCTTCATGTTTTTTTGGAGTAGAGTAATACACAGGGAAACACAAACCTTCAAACTGCAATGTGGTCACCTTCTTAAAATGCATATGGCCATTGAATCTGGCTTTAGTTCCACAGAAATAACGTCCCAGGTCGTCAGTGTTGGTGTTGATGATGGTCAATATGGCAGTGTTACCCTCGCTGTTTCGCTCCAGGATGAAGTGATTATCATTTATCTTGTAATAAATTAGAAGTTGTTGCCAAATTCTGGTTTTCTGTGCTGAAATCAGAGGTGTAAATTCTTCTGAAGAGTTCAGAAGATACCAGGACACCACCTCAGAACTGGTGATGTCACAGTGCAGTGTGGTATTGTCTCCCGGTCTGACAGTCAGTGTGTGACGGAACAAAGAAGGCAATGTGGTGCTGAATTCCGGCCTGACAGTCACTGTGTCAGGGGAAGAAGAGGGATCTGAAAAACAGAAAAATGCCATAATTAAGCCAAGAATAGAAAAAAATATTTATTAGAACTTCTGAAATGTCTTTTGCTTGTTTCATCAAGACATTTCTTATGGTACTGTATACCTGAATGAGAGAAATGAAGAGAAATATTTGTTTTCTGTCAGTGTTTTATAGGAACAAGGATTTTTCTTTGGTCCATTTGTATGCGTATGGTTTGTATTTTATGTTTCATGAACTGCTCATGGTCTTGGTATGGTCTCGCCTTGCCTTAGTCCTGGTCTTGACTTGCTCTTAACCCCTTAAAACATTGGTCTTGGGTTTTGGTCTTGGTCACAGCTTGGTGGTATTGACAATACACTATTTAAATGATCTACAGAGCCAAGAGTATATATGCAGTATATTCACTTTTGTGATGGAGTTACAGATAAAATGATTTCTTTCTTTTAAATAATGAAAACCAAATGAAAATCTGGCCAGTGTGGGTCTCTTTACTTGTCAGGGTAGTATAAGAACATACCACACATTTTCCCAAATTTTGGGAATTTCTCAACTAATGGTTGAGAATACCAAAATGCTTTGTGTGCACAGTGGTGTAGTGGTTAGCACTATCTTCTGCACCTCCAGGGTCCAGGTTCGATTCCCAGCCAGGCTCAATTCCCGTCTCTGTGTGCATGGAGTTTGCATGTTCTCCCATGTGCTTGGTGGGTTTCCTCTGGGTGCTCCGGGTTCCTCACACAGTCCAAAGACAGGTAGGTTAATCCATTTGGCATTCCCAAATTGCCTGTAGCATGTGTGTATGTGTGGATTGGCACCCTGTCCAGAGTGTACCCTCCCTCGTGCCCCAAGTCTCCTGGGATGGGCTCCAAGCCCCCCGTGACTGTGAATACAGAATTAAGTGGTATAGACGATGAGTGAGTGAGTGAGTGAGTGCGTGAGTAAAACACACAGAAACACAAACCTTCAAACTGCAATGTGGTCACCTTCTTAAATTGCATATGGTCTTGGAATCTGACTTTAGTTCCACAGAAATATTGTCCATTGTCGTCTGTGGTGATGTTGATGATAGTCAATATGGCCGTGTTAACCTGGCTGTCTGGCTCCAGGATGTAGTGATTCTTATTTATGTTATAATAAACAAAGAGGTCTTCCCAAATTTGGGTTTTCTGTGCTGAAATCAGAAGTGTAAAGGCTTTTGCACTCAGACGATACCATGACACCTCCTCATAATTGGTGATGTCACAGTGCAGTGTGGTATTGTCTCCCGGTCTGACAGTCAGTGTGAGAGGGAACAAAGCGGTGGCTGAAAAACAGAAACTAATATGAATATTGGTATAAACATGGACACAATATCCCTTTAATCAAAATTCAGTCATTTAAAATTTAAGCCAAGCCTAGGCATGATTTACAAATTAATCAAAACTGGCCAGGACAACACACTAATTATAAAACTTCATTTCAAATTAAAATTTTGTAACATTCACAACCCCACACTTCACAGCATGCAGTGAAATGGTTTGATGAGTTTGGGTTTGTTTGGAATGGTTACCTGGAGAAAGCCTCTTTTTTCTGCACTTAAACAAACCACAAGTCTTCTGGAACAATGTGTTATGGATCAATAAAACCAAAGTGGATTTGTTTTGGCAAAAACTAAACAGCATTTCAGTAGAAACACCTCATACACACTGTCAAGCAGAGTTGTGGAGGGTGTTGATTTGGGCTTGTTTTTGCAGCCAAAGGACTTGGTCTCCTTGCAGTCATTGAGTCGACCATGAACTCCTCTGTATAACAGACTATTCTAGAGACGAATGTGAGGCCATTTGTCTGACAGCCAAAACTTGTTGAAATTGGGTCATACAAAAGGACAATGATCCAAACTCAATTTAAATGCTGTGACAGGAACTTAGAGAGTTGTGCATGAGTGAATCACAAAAAAAAAAACAAAGCTGTAAAGAAGACTGGACCAAAATGATGTGAGAGACTGATTAATACAGATAAACCAATGCTTTATCTGAATCATTAATTGTTGGAGATTCTAATATTCATTTAAAAAATCCAGCAGAAAACCCTGGGAAATGACCAGATTTGAGAGGAAACCTGCTAATTCACAAAGAATTTCAGAGCATGGCCCTTGGGTCTGTAAATAAAAATCAGGTAAAAACTGTCTCAGGTAAGTTTTCTTTTTTTCACAGATTCATACATGTTTCAGAGAAGTAAAATTACAGAGATGTTTTAACTATAGCAGGTAAGATTTTCGGAGTTTAAAACGGTGGCAGGGCGCATGCGCCGTATCGATTCCTCTTCCCTCGGATATTAATGCCTGTGCATGTGGCCTTGATGACGTATTTTTGACAGCGGTCTAACACACTACATTCATAGGCGTAATTTCTCAATTCGTCCGTGTAACAGAGGAGACGTAAAAACAAGTTTTGTGTCCGTAAACGGTCAGAGTCGTATATTTCAGAGTTGTACTCTAACAAACACACAAAATATTGTATCTGTAAGCTGTCGTGGTCATAGATTTTACACACAAAACTTTTTTTTACGCACAATTATTTTTGACAGTGATTTTATTCCATACTCCTAGATACTCTGATCAACTTTGTAAACTACTGTAGAAATGACAGAAATACTTGAATTACATTCATTTTCTAGGAATTGTTAGGGGTGCCAATAATTGTGGAACAGGTTATTTTGTAAAAAATTACTATTTCTTTTGTCAGGGATTTTTATTTCCCCTTAAAATTCACTTTATAATCACGTTGTATTTTTCTACACTTTTCAGTGTGATAATATGCTTCTGCAATAAAAACTGAATTTATTTTAAGGCTTTTAACACATTTTAACCAGGGGTGCCAATAATTATGGAGGACACTGTATATATCCATAGAAAGCCTAAAGTGTCTACTTTTAAATCTAGCAAGCTTAATCAATAATAAATGTTCACAGTTTATGTAATCCATATGAATCTAAGGAGAGATACAGTCTTTCTGCCACACTCCATTCACTGATAATGACCTGAGAAAGGACACGCCCACACGCTGTTCACAGTCAGGGTAATCTGCATACAAAGCCACGCCCCCAAACACACACACACACACACACACACACACACACACAGTAGATCCGATAATTTTCCTGCGGTGTGTAGGATGTTGTTAGTCGCTGTACAGGTTTCTGAAGCTCTACAGAATGTTCCGGACAGTGGGAGGAGTTTAGATTTACCTCAGAACARCACWGAGWCYYMAACAGAGRAYRAAGGAGGAGAATCCAGCAAGCTGTTACCATGGGTAAGTTTTTAAATCTTATATAATCCTTATTCTGATAATATAAAACTAATATTTATTTATTTTTCCTCATTTTCTCACAATCTTTTGCCAGTTTATGTGAAACATTGTTATTTAATGTCACTTGCATGGTTTGGTTAGCATGTAGATAACATTGCTAAATCATGCTAACATACTGCCTCATGTAGCATAGCACAAACAGGTTAGCTCACAGGTGGCTAAGCTAATGCCTTACAGTATGTAGATTACAGATGGTTGTCAGTATCAGCTGTGGTGTAAATGTTTATAATATATTCACTCTGTTTTGGATAGCTTCATGTTACGGTAGCTATTTGGTTCAGTTTTTGGTTAGCTTATTACACTGCTATCTACAGTATAATGTTATTTAGCACAAACACTTTAGCTCCCGTTGCCTAAAATACTGCCTTATGTAGCTTACAGATGTTTGTGATATTAAGGTGTAAATGTAAATCATAATGCAAAAAGTATAAATYGTTGTATAACATTGCARAWGTTTGTGTTGTCTTTATGCATGGTCAATAGTTATTGATGATTACTGACAGTCATTTTATTATCATCATGCATGTTTCTTTTTCCTTATTTATAAACCATTGTGATCATAAAAATGATCAGCCGTCTGTTTTATAGAGACCAAATGCAAACTCTAAATATTTTTTTAAGCGGTTGACCACATGATAAGGCTTCACATGTGACCGCACCCAACCAGCACATGGACTGACCTCAGATGCCAGGAATGTTACCACTGCTGGTCACAGGGTCTGTGTGAATTGCAAATCATGGAACCATGGAAATGCCAGGTATGCAATGTTCACTTGTGTCTTGAGTTAAATACAGTAAGAACTGCTTTTCGAGAGAAGCACAAAGATGTATGACTGTGTATGTGCATGGACACTTACGAGTAGAGCTGGTCCCAGGTGGTCTAGTGGAGACAACTGTGTTCTCTGTGAGAGAAAGTTTACACAGCTCTGATGTAACACACAGTGGCACTAATATAAAACTTAAATAGCGTTCTTTAAGACAGTGACACACTGAACAATATCGAATCCATCAACCACATGTCAGTACTAATATCGACTCATTTGTTAGAAATCCTCACCGAGGCAGCAGCACACAAGGCCAAGCACCAGCCAGCAGCACCTGCAGAAAAGCAGGAGAGAGTGGTTATTTTTATGATACACCTGGGTACAGGACAAGGAGACTCTTTTGCTGGTTGAGCGCTGCTGGTGGTCAGATCTATAGAGGTGTCCTGTGTAAGAGGCAACTTGACAAATATCAATATAAATGCATGTCTCAGTGTAGATATTCTCAACGTTGTAGTTTCTTCTCAAAGATCATTTTCAATAACTGGAAGCAGACACAGTGCAGTGAAGGAAAAGTATTTGCCCCTTCCTGATTTTTTTTCTTGATCTGTCACACTTGAATGATCGTGATCAAACAACAAATTTACACAAAGATAACCAGAGTAAATACAAAATGCAGTTTTTAAATGATCAGTTCATTAATTACGGGGAAAAAGTTGTGCAAACCTGCCTGACCCTACAGTATGTGGATCCTCCTTCACTTAAATCAGATTGAGAAAAAAAATAGTAAGGGGCAAATACTTTTTCACAGCACATTGTGTGTGTGTGTGTGTGTGTGTGTGTGTGTGTGTGTGTGTGTGTGTGTGTGTGATGATGTAACTGAGATAAGCGCTGCTAATTAACAATGTAGCTTTGTGTTTAATTTAATTTGAAGGTAAATGTTAAACTCTTGGATTTGTACTTAGTTTCTAGTGTTTAAACGCTGCACTTGGGTTTTAAGTGAGAAACGAATGTTGTAAGAGCTACATGTAATTACTCATGAAACTTTTTTAAGGTTTAAAATTGTAAAAAAAATCAACAACATCTTCAGGAAAGAGGAGACTGTGCTTATATGTGGTTTTCCAGGAACATGACAAGACTTTTTTTTCGCATTATAAGTTCTAGAGGTGAAAAAAGAGAGTCTGGGGAAGAAACAAAGGTTTATAGCTGCTAGAAGGTGACAAAAGGTACAAACTTTCACCAAATATTACATGTAATTCTAAATGGATAAAAGAAAGAAATTCTTTTTTTACTTTTTTTATAGTAATTATTGGATCTTTACACACTTCACACGCTCTCGCCACACTTCCAGTTTCTCAAAACAATTGTCTGTGGAAAATGTGAGCAAGGTGACTTTCAGACAAGTCAGATATAAACGGCTTTTATTTTCAAATGAAATTGCTGCAGGTGTTCTGAGGCCAGAGCGCATCGCTTTCTCTCTCTATGTGAAGAGAAATAATGTGATATGGTTGAAATGAACACACATTTACAGCTGTGTAAGGCCTCAAACACACACAAAACACACACGAGCAACAGAGAGAGAGAGAGAGTGAGTGAGTCTCCCACTGAACACAGCCTACAGCGGCACCTGGAGCGG
Source organism: Clarias batrachus (assembly GCA_003987875.1). Classification (NCBI taxonomy): domain Eukaryota; kingdom Metazoa; phylum Chordata; class Actinopteri; order Siluriformes; family Clariidae; genus Clarias; species Clarias batrachus. Next base: position 117,229 of record QMIH01000765.1, on the reverse strand, counting down.
TACCATCAGAACTCAGAACTGGGCCCTGACAGTCAATCTGGCCAAAACCAAAATTGTCATCTTCCAAAATAAGTCCAGATCTCAGGAAAACAGACACGTGTTCACTCTGGGAAACTCCGCCCTAGAGCACGCGTTACACTCTGACTACCTGGGACTGAAACTCAGCGCCTCCGGGGGCTTTGATCTGGGACTGAATGCACTGAAAGAAAAAGCACGAAGAGCTCCACATGCAATCAAGAAAAGCTTCTACAGAATACACATCCCAATTAGAATCTGGTGTAAAATCTCTGAGAGCGTCGTTGCGCCTGTTGCGCTGTACGGATGTGAGGTTTGGGGTCCACTCAGTAAACACGACTACACTCGCTGGGACAAACATCCCACAGAGTCCCTGCATGCAGAGTTCTGTAGAAATCTCCTCAAAGTTCAGAGATAAACACCAACCGGTGCACGCAGGGCAGAATTGGGTCGATTCCCGCTGATTATAGCCGAACAGAACAGAGCAGTGAAATTCTATAAACATCTTAAAGTGAGTAATGAAAACACCCTGCGGTACGAAGCACTGAGAACCCGAGAGCTCGACCCTAAACCCCGCCCCCTCTGTCAGCCGGTTCTGAGACTCAGTAACACACTAACACACTGCAGTCTCAGAGCAGCAGCGCTCAGCACAGTCTCATCAGAATCAGACACRTCACTGATCAGATGAGGAGAGAVKATCTGGAGCACTGGGACAGTCAGACCCAAACCCRRTCCAGACTGCACTGCTATCGGGCCCTAAAGAGAGAGTATGAATTGGCAGAGTATCTCTTCACCGTCAGAGATATAAAGCAGAGACAGATTCTGACCAGGTACAGGCTGAGTGAGCACCGTCTGGCTGTGGAGACGGGCCGACACAGGAGAACATGGCTGCCCAGAGAGCAGAGACTGTGTGCTCAGTGYACGAGCGGTGAGGTCGAGACAGAGATGCACTTCCTTCTGTACTGCCAAAAATATCAACATATAAGGAAAACCTTCACTGAGATCATTACTTATAAAATCCCAAATTTTTCCAAATTAACAGAAGATGAAAAAATGAGARYRATTTTAGGAGAAGGYCGCACTGCTCCCCTCGCTGCAAGATATGTGTCCGAGTGTGAGAGCCTGAGAGACAGTGAGACACAGCGTAACCTGAATGTTCATAACAAAAATAAATGAATAAATAAATGATACTATATCAATATAAACTATATCAATACTGTTCAGATAGTTATTGTTATTAATATCGATGTTATGTATGTATATGTGTATGTATGTATATGTATGTACATATGTATGTGTATATTTTAAATGATTGTTGCCAAAGCAATTAGAAAACATACAATGTAATGCTTCTGTTAACATTCATGCCAATAAAGCTCTTCTGAACTGAACTGAGAGAGAGAGAGAGAGTGAGTGAGTGAGTGAGAGACAGAGAGAGAGAGATTTTTTGAGATTTTCACAACTGACTTTATTTATCTAATGATCAACTTCACATTTACATGATATTAAAGTGTTGGTGTTTTGAACATAGAATCAAACAGCGTTTGCAATAGATTGATTGATAAATAAATAAATAAATAAATGGTTAAAAACATTGAAATTAAAATTAGCTAAAGAAACTGTGTAAATTGTAGTTCTTCATCCACTATGGTGCAGATTATTTCATTGTAGCACCACTGTTGTTTAAAACACTCAAGACTTCCCATCATTTTGTAAAACCTGTACTCTAGCCACAGTCTGGACCTCATGTTACAGCGCCACACCTCACTGGCCTCCTGACCTGTTCTTCCCTCTATTTTGTTTTTTTCTGTTTACATACACAGCAAGTTTAGCTTCTCCCGTCAGGAAGTTTAATAGTTGCCATTTCACACGGTTAGTCTTTTTGTAGCCTGCACCCAAGATGAAGGTGGTTCCTGAGAACTTTTCTTCAAATCGATTAAAAACATTTGTTAAAATTCTAAAAAATCTAGTGAGTCTGTTACATTCTAAAAAACATTGGAAAACAGTTTCATTCAACGAACAAAATGGACATTTGTTTGAGGTGTTGGAGTGTAACAGCAACAAAGGCATTTACTGCTATAGCCCCATGTAAGATTCTCCACTGGAGATCAGCAGTACTTAGATCAGCTTTTTTAGTGGAGGTTTGTACAGCACTCTCCACACTGGTGCAGTTTGTTCATTTAGAAAAAGTCTGTTCCTTGATGCAGTTCCTGTATAAAGACTGCCTGCTCGCACTATATAGTGTTAGTGTTTTGTTAGTGCTGGCCTTCAGTAGTGGACCAGACAGATCACCATAGTCAGGCTGTAGAACCATCTCTGGAAACGGGTCCTGTTTGTTAGGAGCCGTAATGCCAGAGCTGTAGTTTCTCAGCAGTAGGAGTTCGTCCTCTGTGAGCTCTTGAGTCCATAGTTCCAGGATTTTTTGTGTGACTCGCCTCGACTTCAGATCCAGAAGGTCACTCACAGCTTCAGTGCCGCTGAAGTCAGAGCCTGCTGCGTCGACTACCTGCTGGAGGTGCAGTGTTCCTGTCCTGAGGAGCGTTGTGTTTAGTCCGGCCGGCGCGATGCTTCCTATGTCAAACCTTGCTCTGCTGACTAGAGGTTGTTCTAGGAGCCAGTGTATAGAGTCTGCAGGTTTGATTTGAGTCCATTTAAAAAGTTTCCATGACTTAAAAGCCCTTGGTAAACAAGAGGTAGACTATTTTCCTCTAGGAAAACAGGGTTAGTTAGGAACAATGCTGCATCTAATCCCAAATTATTTGCTCTTTTTAGAATACAGATGGCTACCTCCCGCCATACCAGTTCTTTCGGCCCGGTCAGGTATTTTTGAGCAAACTGTAGTCGGAAGGTTGCAGTCCTGCTCGCCAGATGAATTAGACCCTGTCCCCCCCCCCTCCTCTTTTTGCAAAAATAAAATGCTTTGTCAACGATTTTTGTTTGTATGTATGACAGTAGCTGGGCAGGAGGTTCCATGCATGCTATTCGATGCCACAAAGTGGAGGCAGCAAGGTTATTTGTGATTAGCACCCTGCCTCTGTATGACATTTGTGGAAGTAGCCATTTCCACTTGGCCAGCCTCCCTTCTACTTTCTCTGCCATGCCTTCCCAGTTTTTTTTTTTGGTAAAAGGTTCCTTACCAACAAACACACCCAAGTATTTTAGTCCGTCTAAAAACCAGTCAGTGTGTTTCGGCCCTGCATACTCTGTAGTGCAGCATAAAGTTCATTTACAGTTAGAGGTTCATCCAGGAGCTTATTGGATTTTTGGAAGATTCTCGATGAAGGAGTTGAAAATGTCTTCATTATCTTTGAACTCACTGGTGTAGCGGTCGGAGTAAAAAAGCACAGCCCTTTTCCTGATGTCAGTGGGGTCTGTCAGCTCCTGTCCCGTGTCCATTTCGGATCCATTTCGGTAGTGTTCTGAAAATGTGATCTCACCACTGCTCCCTGTACTCTAGTATCCAGAAGGTCTGATAAGGCTGTTTTTTTAGCTTTGATGGCTTCAATCTGTTCTTGGTTTCCTGTGGACTCTACCTTTTTTGATAGTTCCACTATGTCTCTCTCCAGGTTGTTCATGGATCGAGTAATGTCCCGTGTGACACTGAGAGTGTGCTGTTGACATAAAAGTGTAATTTCAGTTTTTCCACAGTCCAACCATTGTCTGAGAGAGGAGAACTCTTGCTTTCTTGTTTTAAAACCCGACCACATAACATTTAAAGCATCTTCAAAACTTTTATCAAAAATTAGGGAGTTATTAAAATGCCAGTAAGCACTTTTTTGAAAGACATTTTGACTAAAAACCTTGCATAAGACCAAAGAGTGGTCTGTGAAACCGACAGGCATTATTATACACCCTTTAAAAATGTTATACTGATGCTTAAAACAGTAAAACCAGTCTAGCCTGGCTAGAGAGATTGCATTATTCTGCATGTGGGACGATGTGTATTGTCTTTCTTTTCCATTCAACCTTCTCCAAACATCTACCAGACTGTGGCTGTGGATTAGCTGGCTAAGGGCTCGCTGTGAGGCTGGGTGGCGCTCTCTATGGTTCCTGTCTATGCTTTCGTCAAGGGCACAGTTAAAATAAAAAAAAGCTGTGTCCCACAACTTCCCCCACTGCCAGAGCGACATCTCCAACTGAACACGGAAAGCCAGCGGAGATTTTAACTCCGTGCTTCAGCGTCAGCTGAGTGAAGTCTGCAGCCATCTCACTACACACACACACACACACACACACACACACCGGCACAAGCGCCGGCCGGGTGAAACGCGCTACTTCCTACCACCCGTATATACACTCCACACACCGTGAAACAACTAATCTCTACACACAGAAAAAAAATAGTTACAATATTAGCGAAAAGAAGAAAGAAAAATTCACTCATGCTCTCACACTACCGCTCACCACGCCCACTCACTCCCAGCATGCACTCAGAGAGAAACAGAGAGTGAGTGAGTGAGAGAGATTCACAATCACACATGCAGCACACTCTATACACACTCTATACACACTCTGTACACACTCTATACACACTCTATACACACTCTGTACACACTCTATACATACTCTATACA
>QMIH01000765.1:88251-108337 GCA_003987875.1 Clarias batrachus | reverse complement strand
GAGAGGCAGCAAGTCATCTGCATATATTAATGTACAATGGTGTTCAGAGAGAGAGAGAGAGACAGAGAGGGAGAGACAGAGAGAGATAGGGAGAGAGAGAGAGAGAGAGAGAGAGAGAGAGAGGGAGGGAGAGAGAGAGAGAGACAGAGAGAGATCAGTGGACAGTAAAAGGGATGCGCTCCAGTGGTGAAGTGGTATCATGGAAGATTCTCAATCTTGCGTATTGGGTTCAATTCCCTACCCATCACACACACACACACACACACACACAGACACACATGACGTTTTAGTGGCACACATGGTTAACGCTGTGGGTTAATGGGTTACTGATTGGACGATCGGGGTTTCGAGCACCAGCACCACCACTGCTAAGCCCTTGATATCTGCTGATATCAATATTTCTTGAATAAATTATTCGACATGTTTATCTGTCTGGTATAATTAGAGAAATACAGTAGTAATATTCTTATAGTGCACAGAAGTGCAATAAGACTGACAATGAATAAAGTTTTTCTTTTTTAGTGGCTGTTTGCTGATGGAGATTATTACAGTTATTTTTATTGTTATTACTATGGCACCTATCCCATGAGAGTTATATTATCACTTTTATTATTATAAGTATTTACACTGACTGAAGCATAAAAGGTGCAGAATCACTACGGCTAGGCACTTAAAGGCTATTTAAGGGCACCACTTTTGGTACATGCTAATGGGCCTAGCCTTGAGATCCTCAACAGTATATTATAAATATTTAACATATTGTCCAATAAGTGTTAAACATTTAGCTAATCATTATTACAAGCTAATCATCTTCTAACGTATAACAAAACTTGGCAAGCCACAGACTATAGCTGAGACACTTTTTTAGCTGACTGATTTTTTGGTTGGGGAAAAGTGCTACCATAATCATGCTGAGTACCATCCACTGGTTCCCAGAGTCACGCTGTTAGAACTATAGCCACTTTAGTGGTGCAACCTTGTGCTCGTCCATGTTCCCAGTGGTGAGCCTCAGAGAGTAAGGACTGGTGTGACAACTTAGTGCATCATGGAAGGTTTTATTCACCTACAGCTTCTGTTCAGTAATGTTCTGCTGGTGCTGTTTAATCATGATGAATCCCTCAGAAACACATTGATTTCATCGTAGCTGTGCTGAAACATGTCTCAGTCGGAAATATGTCTCAGTCACCAATTGGTCAGTCCAATGCAGGACCGTCCTCGAAGCTGGAGCTTTCTGCTTGACCCATACATCGGCTTGTATTGGCATGGTGTGATTTCCCACAGACTGCATGAGAGTGTGCCATGTTTGAATGGAGTGTAGAAATGGTCCAGGAGGGGCAGGTAAGTTAGAGCCTCATATACTATATGTCACATAAAACAGTGTCTGTGTCCACCTGAGGTGGAATATAAATGATTTTGATTACAACCAAGGTAAATTCCAGAGGAAAGTGGAAAGAGCGATGTTCGATGCTTAGGATTTCCAGGCTCACAGTCATCCCTGCTGATGTTATATATCAGAAACATACTGTACCCCTCGCTCTGACTTCTCCAGCACTCTTCTGTCTAGGCAGTAAACTGAGAAGAACTCGAACGGATGGTGTGGGCCGGTCCTGCTGGGTTCAAACATGTCTCAGTAGTTCTGCATGGCTCTCCAGAGGTACAAAGAAGTTTATAAGAATCTGGAACATCCACCTAGAAAAGAAGGAGCATTGAAAGCGGGTTGAACCATTTATGGCTCAGAACTGAGTGCAGCATAAATGAGCTGAAGGATAATAAAAGAGAATAACAGTGAAATGTTGACCTACTAGTGATCATATATATATAGATCCTGTGTTGGGGTTTTGGAGAAGGTGTAGTCTCTTTGGGGAACAAGTCCAGGTTAATTTTAATTCTAATGTCTAGTAAAACAAAGAAAAAGAATTGATTGAGTGAGGCCTAAATCTAGACTGATACAGTTTATGTTATTTCTATGTAGATATGAACAGAACTGCCTTTTCCAACCTTTTCCAAGATCTGGGAGAGAAAGAGGAGGTTTGATATCGGCCTGGAACGGCTGACGGGGGTCGAGGTCGCGTTTCTTAATTAGATTATATTATAGTAGATTAGGTTTAATTACTGCTAATTATAAAGCATTTTGGAACATACCCACTGCTGAGTGAGGAGTTAATTATTACCTTCATTTATTTTTAATGAAATTAAATTCAAATTCAAATATTCAATTAAATTAAATTGTATTTGTATAGCACTTTTAACAATTGTCATTGTCGCAAAGCAGCTTTACACAATCAGATCAGTAATTGGGGGATCTGGAGCACGAGTTGTGGTGTGTAGTTCTCACTGGGCTTGTTCGTAGGTGTCCATCTACTCTATCTATCTACTCTATCTATCTACTCTATCTATCTATCTATCTATCTATCTATCTATCTATCTATCTATCTACTGTATCTACTCTATCTATCTATCTATCTATCTATCTATCTATCTATCTATCTATAACTGGTGATCCACACACACTTGTATATATATAAAAGAAGTTACAGTGGAACCTCGGATTGCGAGTCACATGGTTTGCGAGTGTTCCACAAGACGAGCAAAGATTTGTTTTGACGCCGAGTTTCATTTGATCACAACTGAGCCAATGATTTTTCTCTCTCTTGTATTGTGGAATTGTGGGTAATCGTCTCCCCTGCTGGGTCTTAGTGCTCGTCTCTCACTGGTATAATCAACATCCATGCACACGTATTAACACTGTGACCATGTGTGTGCGGAAAACATCTTTTATTTTGTGTTTGTATGCGCAGCACGTGTGTACTGTTTATTATAACATATGTGTGTGTGCGCGTGTAAAGCAAAATCAAGTCTCATTAGAGAGGTTTCTCTCTTTTTGTTAGCCGGCTCTTTGTGTTTGTGTGCGCGCCATTGGACACCATGCCCCTTCACATATACACACACTTCTCCTCCCCTCGCCTTCACACACACACACACACACACACACACACACACACACACACACACACACACACACACACACACACATAGACACACACCCTTCTCCCCTAATGGAATGAATAATTTGAGTTTCTATTATTTCTTATGGGAAAATACAATTTGGTTTACAAGTGTTTTGAAACACGAGCCCGCTTCTGGAGCAAATTATGTTCGTAATCCAAGGTTCCACTGTAATCTAGTGCTGATAACAGCAGTATATAACAGTTACCACTCTGTCACTGTGATGTAATGATTTAAAAGTGCAGAGTCATCGTTTAAGTGTGTTTATTACTAACCAGTGCCTTCATTGATAGACTGAACACCACAAACACCATAAGACATATTGCAGCTTTATTACACCTGTGGTGTGTGTGTGTGTGTGTGTGTGTGTGTGTGTGTGTGTGTGTTCTAGTAAGGGTCCCCACACAGTTGTAAATTCAGAATGAAGTTTTAACCTGCTGAGCTGACATTATCTCGCTCACTCAGATGGATCCACAGATAACAGCGAGATCAGGAGATGCTGAAGGTCACTATTAATAGTGTAGCACATGTCTGGTGGCTTCAGTCTAGCTCACTCACTCACTCACTCTCACACACACAGTGTACACACAGACCGCCGTTCTCCAGAGAGCAGGAATGAAGCTGAAGCTGCCGAACCCGGGTCTGGATGACCGGATCCCGTCCCATGCCGACCTGGAGTACATGGAGACAGTCCAGGCTAAAGACCGTCCACAGTGGGACAATAAAGCTCAGTACATGCTCACCTGTGTGGGGTTCTGCGTGGGACTGGGGAACGTCTGGAGGTTCCCTTACCTGTGTCAGAGCCATGGCGGAGGTAGGACCGGTCATGTTTGGGGTCTCTATAACGGTTTTGGAAAAATGAGATTAAACTCATGATGACAATTGATGATGTTCCTGATGTGATATGGTGCTCTTCATTGTTATGTCTTGGGTTCATCAGTGGTTCATTGGTTAAGTGTTCTAGATGAATAAAGGAAGCTTCTCTAAATTTAGAACCATTTGACTGTCATAGTTTCAGTTTCCTCAGTGTTTATGGCAATAGTTAAGGGATAACAAAAGGCAAATCCTGTTTTGAAGGGTTCTGCATTAAGCTAAATTGTTTTGGGTTATTTTCTTTCTAAGAGTGCAGGTTTTTTAACCTTTAGTTTAAGAATCTGGTACATCCACCTGGTCCCGAGGAAACATGGTTGTTCTATTTATTGATCATAACTGAGCTTAAAGATAATAAAAGAGAAAACCTGACCTTTTAGTGATTATATCCATCCTTTAGTCCATGACCAGTGTTGGGTTTAACTTTTTTTTTTTTTACAAAGTAATGCATTAGAGTACTTGGACTACTTTTTTGATGTAACGAGTAATTTTGATCTGCCATTTAAGTACTCAGTTACTTTGTTCTATTTTCAAAAATGCAATCCGTTATTCAGACAATTCATGTAATCCGTGAGCCAGACAGCAATGATTCTGAGCCCCTGTGAATGACGGCCTGACGGTCCGAGACGTTCTGCAAGGTCCGCGACTCGCAGAATGATGGAAACCTAATCACAGCGCCAAAACTGGCGGTGAATCATGATGAACCGTACTTACGGCCACCGCGCGATACCGCGTAGGTGAGATAGGGGTATTAGTAGTTAATATATCACACTGAGTGATGATGGTAGAATAATTATAAAGGTCTTGACTAAAACAACATGCATGAGGAAGCACAGAGGAGTTTTCATTTTCTGCAATGGAAAACTAGTTACTTTATCAGAAAGTAACACTGTAATGTAACGGATTACTTTTTAATGACAGTAATTTTGTAATGTAATTAGATACTTTAAAAAGTCACATCCATAGCCATAACTAACGGGGTTTTTTTACAAGTTTTGGGGAAGTGGTAGTCTATAGTATGTGGCGAACACACACCAAATTATATATATATACATATAATCAGGAGGTGGCATGGATTAGATCTTGTATCACACTGGTCTAGGTTTGTACATCATACCGTCACCTCCCTGAATTACAATAAATACAGTAAACACACTGAGTAGATCCCAGGTTGTAAAGCTGAACAGAATTCCCAGGGTTCAGGTGGATCCTCATCTCTTCGTCTCTTGGGTTGGAAACGTATCTTTACTAGAATACAGCAGAACATAAGTCTGTGAATGAACTCATGGATCACAATGAGAGGGCATGTGGACTCAATCCGTACTCAAATCAGAACCTGGAAACAACCTTGTAAAGCTAAGCAGTTATTCACACATGAGATTCTAATCAGTATGAAGATGATATGTGAGATTGACACTGATGTGCTCAGCGTTATTCTGAGATACTGTACTCGCTAATACACTCACCAGAGTCACAGTTAGAGTGCTCCATCTTTCCAAGCTTTCATTTCCCTTCTAATGTCTCCACGTACTGTACATAGAAAAACAATAATAAGTAAAGAATTGTGCAAATGTCTCCTATTTCATCATATTAAATGAGATTACATGATGTAGATTAAAGTGTTTGTGTAACAGCCTGAGCAGCAGCGACCTCGTTTCCCCTCTCGTCTGTTCCAAACCCTCAGCATTCAGCATCAGCAGTGAACTCATCACCTCCTGATCGTCTCTCATCACCTGCACCTGATGCTCACTGGCTCAGGACTTCAGTTAGATGATTTTATGCTTGAATGATTCATACTGTAGGTCCTTGTGTGGATTAACAAACCCAAACCGTCCCTCTGAATCTGCTCAGGTACAGGGACGGGAGTGAACATGAGAGACAGCAAGATGTGTCGCTGTACTGAGTCATACCTCATTTGTACAAAATGAAAAAATAAATATTTATAATGATATTATGATTGAATAATAATTAGCAGAACTTTATTACAGAAGTTTATTCCTGAAGCGTATTACTCGGACATCCCTGTCTCGGCTCTGCTTGAGCTCCTGCAGTTTCTGATTAACTTTGTTTCCATGAAAGTTCAGACAAGTTACTTATAAAATGTGTTATTACTGATGATTGTGCAGTTTATGAGGTTAATTCTTACACAAGTGGGATATCTCTTTAACAATAACTCTTAACTCTATCAAATCTTTAATAATCTACTGGAAGCATTTAGACACAGGGCTCATCTTCTGATTATTAGTCAAAGCACGTCTGATAACTAAACAGATGATCAGAGGTGTATGTTGTGTTTAACAGTTAGCATGAAAGCTCCAGAGAAAGCACATTAGACATCTTATTATACATTTTTACTGCATGTGACTTGAGGTAATAAATGTGCACGCTGAGATATGAGATAAGGAATCAGGAATGAAATCAGACATCATCAAATGGAGTCCAGGCCATCAGAGATGCGGATTATTCTGAGATAAGCAGCACGATCTGTAGAAGTTAATTAGTGATCTGATTGCACTTACATTTACTTCTTTAATTACCTTCTAGATATTCCTACATCTCCACTGGGTTGTAAAATATAATAAAAAATCAGATGAGTTTATTGCTGGTCTCTCAGGACAGCAGGCTGGTAGGAGACGTGTATTAACTTTAGGATATTAACTTTAGTAAACCATCAACTGACTGATCTAAAGGTCTGGATTCAGCACGACATGCAAAGATGGAGCTCTTCCTCCTGTCTGTTGGTCAGAGACTCCTGCAAATACTGCAAACAGCTTCTGCTCCTTCCATGGTTCACATCACACAGGCACACAGTGGAGAAGTTCTCCCACAGAGAGCTCTCCTCAACAGAACCTTCATGAGAATCGTGATGAGTCGGAGCCGTAACCCTGGACCAGAAGGTCTTACGTTAACTCCCACGTTCTGTTTTTAATCGTCCCGTATCTGGTTATCAGGTCTGAGCTTTGGAAAATTGGACAATTCAAAAATAATACTCTCAGACAACGAAAACTAAGAATCCTAACATCTTCCATCTGTGTGTGTGCAGGAGCGTTCATGATCCCGTTCCTCCTGCTGCTGGTCCTGGAGGGGATTCCTCTCCTCCATCTGGAGTTCGCCATTGGACAGAGACTGAGGAAGGGAAGTGTCGGAGTTTGGAGGTCCATCAATCCGTATTTATCCGGAGTCGGTGAGTGTAACTTTGTGAATCGTACACTGTTACAGGACAAGGTCGAGTCATTTAGTGTTTATTCGTTACTAGGGCACGTACAACCCAGGGCCGGTCCGGTGTGGAGAAACCGAGGCTTAAAGTGAAAAGACCCAAAACATCTATTACCGGAAAACTTGAATATAATATATAGGAACTTCAGAAGTACTGATTCAGTAATGGACGACCTTGCAGTTTAACACTTACAGAATAAAGGTACAACATGTTCCTGTGATGATTCGCCACCAGATAGAATCACGAGTACAGATAGAGGAGATAATACAGACCGATACAGATACAGACGGAGTAGGGTTCAATTTTAAAAGAGGAATTACAACCTCAACCACCCAGAACACAACAACCAGTGGATCGTATCTTACATATTGCTTCATAATTTAAGAATTATTTGATACAAAAATGAAATCTTTTGATCAGCCATATATGTTTTATATGTGTATCTCATAAAGCTACTGACTTAAACACAAAATAAACGGTGAATTACACGATACAAGCTCAAAATAACTGTAACTGCACTGGCAACAGAACCCGATGTCGTGTGAAATAGAAGAGGATGAAACTGAGCTCATGGGATTTTCTTCCAGCTCTTCAATAAACAGGGAACAAGAGGAACTAAAGAACAGGAGAAACGTCGGACTTGTGTACACTGATTATTGCAATGTGCCGCTTTATCGGTTCACGCCTATTGTGCACAGAATTGAGAGGGAAAAAAAACAGCCTGTTTATTTATATATATATATATGTTTCTCACAGGTGTCAGGGTGTAACAAATGCATTATTGCACAAGAAAAACAGTTATGAACAGCGAAAGATTAATTTATTAACTTACACATCAAAATCATTATAGTAGGTGATTACAAAGTGCACAAATCACGTGAACAAAGTATAACAGAAAGAGTGAAAGAATGGGACCGTGGTGGCTCAGGCGCGGTGTAATGGCTGACCCTGCACTCTGACCCCAGCCCACTAACAAGAACCTGTGACGTGCAAAGAATCAATCATTTCACTGTGCAGTAATGTAACACTATATTGCCAAAAGTATTGGCTCGCCTGCCTGCACATGCATAGGAACTTGAGTAACATCCAATTCTTAATCCTTAGAGAATGATCACATTCCATACAAACCATGGAGATGAGCAGTGAATGTAGGATGAGACTCTATCAGCTCACTTTTTCTCCACAGGTACAGCATCCATGCTGGTGTCCCTTATGGTTGGAATGTACTACAACACCATCATAGCCTGGGTCATGTGGTACTTCTTCAACTCCTTCCAGGATCCACTGCCATGGAGTCAGTGTCCCATAAATGAAAACAGAACAGGTAATGTTTATTATTATTATGTGTGTTAATGTGGTTGTAAGAACTACTACAGTATATCAATCTCTCCACACCGCTACTCATCTAGGAGTGTTTCAAAGCAGAGGAGAAAAGTCTCGAACATCTTCTCAGTCTCTCCGTCCTCCTCTACAGGCGTGGTGTCTGAATGCGGCCGCAGTTCCTCGGTGGATTATTTCTGGTACAGAGAGACTCTGAATATCTCAAACAACATTGAGGATTCGGGCGGGTTGCAGTGGTGGATGGTACTGTGCCTGATCGTAGCATGGATGGTCCTCTGGGTCTGCTGCATCCGAGGCATCGAAACCACCGGGAAGGCAAGAAGAACTTTATAGACATTTCATCCGAAGATAAACCTGGTTAACTCTGTAAATTGATTCCTATCTGCCATGCCAGTCACAGAGAGGACAAGAAGGCGTGTCTTGGGTCAACGTCCACATTCGTTTTATGATCAATAAGTACACTTATGTGTGTTATCTTCTGCCATAAAACTGACGTGTGTAGGAAACCTTCATTCATCATCCAGGCATAGTCAGGTTCCAAAGTTGATCATGAGTCACTGCAGTTTTTAAACACAACTTATCAGATTTATTAGAAAGGTCTGAACAACCTTCTCCCATTGGCTTCTTGTCTTTTCTAGGCGGTTTACATCACGTCCACTCTGCCGTACGTCGTTCTCACCATCTTCCTGGTTCGAGGGCTGACTCTCAAAGGCTCTGTTGATGGAATCAAGTACCTCTTCACTCCAGATGTGAGCAACATGTTTACTAACACCCTGACCTTGGGCTTTGTAATGTTCCCTGATCATGATTGATTTCCATTTAGAAATCAGGACAGATGTTTCTTTCTCACTAAAGCTAAATTCCAGTGCAAAGATTTTGCAGTTCAGCAATGGACTTGTATTTGTAAAATCTAAAGCATTTACATAAAGTATCTTACAGTAGCTCATTATCTAAAATATTTTTTTAAAGAATAGTCCTGAGACTGGACTTAAATATCTGGAAGTCTTCATTTAGGTTTTCAACCTTATATTAATATATCAGTACAATCATTTAAACATTTATCTTGTAACTTGCTTTTGGAAACTCAGACATTTTTCCTCAGACCTCCAAATGAAATTCCATGAATTGGTGGAGCTTACACTAAAACTTAATGCTGTTAATGATGAATTTAAATACTCTGCATCCTACATACATTAAACACAGCCCAATCCAGACTCTGTCATTTAAACAAGTGCTGGATGAATGTAAACATTTTACTGACTGACAAAACGTTGGCATAAGATAACAGAAGATACGAAGATCATTCGCATCGACATTATTAATGAGTCGACCAGATGAATCCATTATCCAAAACACTTTTATTTTACTTTGGCTTTTTATTTTATTGAACCAAAGCATGTGATTTTGTGTAGTTAAAAGAGTTGGCGAATCCGACCACATGGCTGGACGCTGGAGCCCAGGTGTTCTACTCTTTCTCACTTGCCTTCGGAGGACTGATCTCCTTTTCCAGTTACAACTCCGTACAGTGAGTAAATCCTTCAGTAAATAAGAAGCAAACATCACACACAGGTTTGTATTATACTGACACGTGTACTCTGGGTTCTTTTAGTAACAACTGTGAACAGGATGCTGTTATTATTTCCATCATCAACGGGTTCACGTCAGTGTATTCTGCCATTGTCATCTACTCCATCATCGGCTTCCGAGCCATGGAGAAGTTTGAGGACTGTCTCAGTGGGTATGTGATTATATCCTTTCCTGGTTTAAATGTAAGCCACCTTCTCAACTCCAGCTCCTGGTGGTTAATCATGTGGGAGAATGTTCAACATATTGATCAGGCTTCTCTGAGGAGACTTCTACATATCTAAATGTCTACAGTTCCAACAAAACAAAACCTTGCTCTTCCGCTCTCTGTGTTGTGAACAGGAACATTTTGGCCCTCCTGAATGCATTTGACCTGCCTGTGGGAAACATAACTCAGAGTAACTATGAAGAAGTTCTACAATTTCTTAACAGCACATCACCCTCAATAATTCAGGGGCTTGATCTAAAGACTTGTAACTTGCAGGACATCCTCAGCCAGGTGAGACTCCAGCCTTAATTCTTAACACTCTGGTACACCATCTCACAGTGCATTTGTTGATGATTTCTAATTTTTTCATGATCTTGGATTAGAGTGATATCTTTTTGTCAGACTTAAAACAACTCTTGTAGTTGAATTAACATCTTGCATTGTGGGTAACTCCATGTTACTCTATGTTCCACCAGGGAGTAGAAGGTACGGGTCTGGCCTTCATCGTGTTCACGGAGGCCATCACTAAGATGCCCATTTCTCCTCTGTGGGCAGTGCTGTTCTTCATCATGCTCTTCTGTTTGGGACTCTCCACAATGTTCGGTAGCATCGAGGGGGTCGTGGTGCCTCTTCAGGATCTGAACATCTTCCCAAAGAAATGGCCTAAAGAAGCCCTAACAGGTGCTAAACATTTATTTCAACTTGTACAAACAGTGGAGTTGATCCTGGTATTATTTATTCATCGCTCAAACACAATCTTTTCTCTTCATATCATATTTTGATCGTATGTGATCATGTGTATAAAAGTAATATTCACTAGCATTCACAGACACATATTATATTTTTAACAGGTAAATACTCTGCTGTGTAACACTAAACAATAAAAGCTTGCTAACTCACCCGGTCATACACAAATGACCATGCTTCATATGGTATCTGCCTCCATTATACGTCTTCATACACAATACAAACACCATCCGCATGATAAGACCACATTTTATCACCTTAGCATTTCATCTTTGATCCACGTTCACCGTCCCCGAAGGATAAACACACTCTGGATCAACAAGGCTCACATCAGGGTCAGTCAGGCCAGCAAGGAGTATAAAAGCTGCTGAAAAGGGTGTTTAGGAGATCACATTCATCATCATGAGCAGTGAGCAGAGATCACATTCATGACTGCTAATTGATAATAAATAAAACAAGATGTGTAGTATTTTCTTCTCAGTTGCAGAGAGAATGTTGTGCTATTTTACAGACAATAAACAGAGTGTATTTAAATTTCAGGAATCGTGTGTCTGGTGTCTTTTGCCGTGGCTCTGATTTTCACACAACGTTCTGGTGAATACTGGCTCGCTCTGTTCGACGGATTCGCCGGCTCCATCCCCCTACTCATCATCGCCTTCTGTGAGATGATTGCTGTGGCTTACATCTATGGAATAGACAGGTCATACGCAGGACTTACACCACACTCCCTCAGACTCGGGTCTTACACCGTGCTTTCAGGCTCAGGACTTACACCACCCTCTATGGCGGCCGTATACCATACGCTCAGACTCGGGTCTTAAACCACACACTCAGACTCGGGTCTTAAACCACACTTTCAGACTTGGGTTTTACACAGATGTAATCAGGTCTTAATGTTCTAGCCGCAGATCAAGAACATTAATATAAGCATGAATGAATGAACACTTACTGACTAATCTTAGCACAGGGACTTGTAAGCTTCACCATCAGCATTAGAAATAAACAAAAAACTACAAGCTAGCTGTATTAGCATCTTTAGTATCATGTTGCTAATCTACACAAGGTTGAACCACAGTCAGTTTTATTGCTGTGAGCAGAGTGAAGATAAAGAGTTAGCTGTACTTTGTTCCTTTATTATAAAATCTCTCAGGTCTTATCCTGTAGCATGTTTTGCGCACCATAATATGCTAACAGGGTAAACATCCTCTTTATGCTAACATGCTGAAAATTAAAACTGCACTGGAGACTTAAAGTAAAACAAAAAAACGTGAGATTTCAGAAACAGAGTATAAAGTTTAAACTAAACTGATGTGTTTCTGCTTGTGCTTGTACTTTGTGATATGTTGAATGAGATCCGCTGATCTGCAGTCTTTAGACCTGATCGTCTGTGTTAACGATTCCTCATTGAGGCTCAGTGTGTCACAATATAGACCAAAACTCATGAATAATTAGCGTTGCTGATGTTTGCTGGACAGGGATTAGTCCTCATACCAGTTTCTGCTCTCAGATTAGACCCGGAATCTTTGGCCTATGTCTGCATTAATATTATTTATTTTATTTCTGTGTTCGTGTGCCACTCCTGCAATGCAATACTTAGCATCCTGTTTTATTCCCCTCGCAGGTTTAATGAAGATATTGAGTTCATGATCGGACACAAGCCCAATTTCTTCTGGCAGGCCACATGGCGAGTGATCAGTCCTCTCATCGTTCTTGTCATCTTCATCTTCTACCTGATCTCCACCGCCACCAGGGAGCTCACCTACATCGCCTGGAACCCTGAGTCGGTACGATGCTTCACGTCCAGTATAAATGGAATCAAACACTCAGAGTAACTGTTCCCAACCTCACACTGATTCCTGTACTATAAGAGCCTGACTGGAAGTGTTTTATTCCTCTTCTATCACATCAACTTTATATCATGACTTTTTTGTTGTTGTTGTTGTTTTGTTAACACAAGTATAATGTATGATAATTCACCTTTTTTTTCTTTTTTTTAATCCAGAAAAACTTTCCCACTTTAGAGGTCCTGGACTATCCCGAGTGGATCAATATCATCATCTTCATCCTTTCTGGTATTCCTGCTCTGCTTATTCCACTGGTTGCTGTTTATAAACTCATCCGGAAGCGTTGCTGTGGGAAAGATGATACGCAGGCGCTGGAAGTTTACACCGTGTCGGCTCAACTACAGACAGAAGTCAAAAAAGTGTAGAACAACAAACTGACCAGCATCATACGTACAGTATAACGGGGAAAGGACTAAACCACTGTGAAAAAGATGAAGGTTATGTTAGAAATGAACTGGAAATAAAAGTACTCTAATTATGTCGGAAAAGACCCCTGGAGCCTCCCGTGTGCTCAGACTCCTAAAGAAGTTCTTCTCATGTTCTTATATAGAAGCCATGTTCCTGACCCTGACCTTTCATAAGTAAAGATCAACCAAACCTCATTTTAACATGAATAGAGACACAGCGACGGCTCACAGATGTGAATTGTGTCCGGTTTCCTTCAGGTTCTCCACAAATCCTGACAATCACAAAGAATTATGGAATCCCTGTGACATTTACTCACCTGAAAACAGCAACTGTTGTATTTGACTCTGAAATGATCGTTGTAATCAGGGGGTCAAGAAGTGAAAAAATGAAAACTGTTTAAATAACGCAGGAAAAAATCTCTAAATGCACGGCTCCCTCCCTGAGGTCTCATCACCCGCGACGGGCCGCCAGACGTCACAAGCGTTTGTCTGTGTTGAGTCTGTGAGGATATGGGAATTAGGTTTGCATTATGTTAAATAAGATTTTCAAAATAAGTAAAGGTGAAGACCTTTACACCTTCAGGTGCGGTGTGTATCCGGTGTGTAGATCACGTCCTGACCGTAACCCCCTGTGTGGAAGGACATGCACTTGTGTCACTAATGTTGGTGAAACGTTCTGCATAAATAGACATTTAACTGCACAGCATGTCAGTGTAGATGGATTATGTTCTACATAAATGATTTACGTGGCTGTATGTCCTGGTGAAGCTCCTACTATATTAGGTAGAAATGAAGTGTTTTATGCATCAGTTATTCTTTCCTTCATTCTTAAAATCAGCCTGTAAAATGAATATTCTGTAAACATAATGCCTACAACAAATACTTGTATGTTTGAACGCTTGTAAAATGCATTTATATAATTAATTATTGTCCAGTAAACACTGTTTATAAATGCATTTTTTCTTACAGTTTGTCACAACTCTGTCAAAAACAGTTATGAAGTGATTTGTTTTACACAGTAAATAAATATTTTTCGGCTGTAATTTTGGGCTCAGCAGCTTAAATTTGTTCATATCAGACTGAATCCGTGCTCTGATCAACACTTCATGGCAGCGTGTTCAGCGTAAGTGCTGGGAAATGAGAAGTTCAAGCTCCGCCAGTATGCATCAGCACTTATCTTTTTGAGACACTATCTCCATTCTGAAGATAAAAACATCCAAGTGCTCAAGGTCTTCATTAATATATTAATACAGGGTAGAAGACCATTCACACACACACACACACACACACACATGCATATAGGTGTACACCTATTTACATACATACCATCAGATTGCCACAGAAGCAGATCTCTTTGAGGTTTGAGGACACAAAGCAGGAATGAAGCTGCCGAACCCGGGTCTAGAGGACCGGATCCCGTCCCACGATGATCTAGAGGACATGGAGAAGGTTCAGGCGAAAGACCGGCCTCAGTGGGACAATAAAGCTCAGTACATGCTCACCTGTGTGGGGTTCTGCGTGGGACTGGGGAACGTCTGGAGGTTCCCTTACCTGTGTCAGAGCCATGGTGGAGGTAGGACCGTTAAAGAAAAAAAAAGAGATTTATATATAAATAAACAACTAAAGGCAAATGCCCAGAAGAACCTGAGAACTAAACTGGCTGAGATTTGCATGCAGTAGTTGTCTATAACATCAATGCCATGTTCAGCCGTCTCCCTCGAAAATTCTGACCACCATGTTTGGCCATGTTGAGGGGGCTGTAAGGCCTCTGCAGGACCTCAATGTTTTGCCCAAGTCTTGGTCAAAATCTGTTTTAACAGGTAGGCCCATTATAAAAGCTACGTTTAGTTGGGTTAAACTCAGAGTGAGGATTTAATAATGAAATTGAGAAAATTGCTAAAATAATGAATTTATTTACATTAATAAACTTTAATGAATGGGTTTATAGTGAGCAGTATTTTAAGTCATGGGCCTGGACTATGTTGTGTGCCATCAGAGAAGAAAGATTCCACAGATATGATCACCTGGTTATTCAGTACATACTGTACATACAACATCAGCTGACTTCATTTTATTGCCACATAGCGTTGCTGTGCCTAGACCTGAGCAACTGAAGCAACCCCAGATTATGTTATATACTGGAGAGTGCATTGAATTAACACAAACACTGATATTTTTTATTCAACACTTCAGAATGTATTATTGTTTTCCTTACTGAAGTGAAGTGAAGTGAAACTCTGTGCAACCCTGCATAAGCCCCTAAAAGTGAAGTCCTCACAGTTTGTGCATCCTCCCAACCGGTCTGTGGATGATGACTTCATCACCACAATCTAGGTACCACCCATCCCCCTGGACAGCAAGGGCACATATGATAGAACTCTGTGCACCAAGTTCATTTCAGCATTTAACATAATCTACCCTCAGCAGCTGATTAGAAAGTTGAGTCTGCTGGGTCTTCTTGACTTGGAGAGCTGAACCAGTCTTGATCATGAGGAGCACCTCTCCAACACTGGGGTCCCCCAGAGTGATGTGCTCAGTCCATTGGTGTTCAATCTGCTGACCCACAACTGTGCAGCAACACATAGCTCGAACCACATAATAAAGTTCATCACTGACCATGGTGGGTCTCATCAACAAGAACAGCTAACAGCGGCTAACAGACAGGTGGAGAGCCAACAACCTGTCTCTGAATGTGGATAAAACTAAAGAGAAGGTTGTTGACTTCAAAAGAGCACAGGAGGACCACTGAAAATCAATGACTCCTGGGTGGAGATCATCATAAGCACAACAGTCCTTGATGTTCACCAGGCGAGAACCTCAGCTATTCCATCAACACCAGCTCTTCCATCCATCATGGACATTTACACCACACACTGCATCCACAAAGCCAACCGTCAACCCATTACACACACTCTACTACTACACACAAACACACACACACCTCCCTCATACACACTCTTTACACTTCTGCCATCTGGAAAAAGGTACCAAAGCATTCAGGCCACACATTTCAGGCTGTGTAACTGCTTCTTCCCACAAGTAATTCGACTTCTTAATTTGCAGGCACTAACTTCACCAACACACACATTAACAAACTAAGCTTTATGTAGTCCTGTGTTGTAGTCTGTTTTTCATAATCTACAGTTCTATGTTGTTTTATGCTGCACCACAGGCCATCAGGGATGTTGTTTGGTTTCACACTGGACTGTACCAGCTCTGTATCAGCCATTGACTCAACTAATTCTGGACTGTCTTTGTTGCAGGTCTGACATGTCTGGTCTCCTTCATCACTGCCCTTGTGTTTGTGCAGTCTTCTGGAAACTACTGGCTCGCGCTGTTTGATGGGTTTGCAGCATCTATCCCGCTGCTCCTTGCAGTGGTTTACATCTACGGCATTGACAGGACTCCAGGTGTCCAGTTCCTCCTGTGACGATGTCATGTCTGACTTGGAAGCTCCAGGTTAACCCAATTCTTTCACATCAGGTTTAACAAAGACATGGAGTTCATGGTTGGTCATAAACCCAACATCTTCTGGCAGGCTACGTGGAGAGTCCTCAGTCCTCTCATCCTCCTTGTCATCTTTCTTTTCTACCTCAACCTACATTGTCTGGAACCCTGACTCTGTAAATGCTCTTTAAATCTGTAGTACCTGGAGAAAATGTTCTCAGGATGTCAGTTATTGATCGAGTAAAAAAAATGTAAAATGAACACTCCTGCACTATTCTGCAGAAAATGTGAAGTAATAACATTTGACTTTTAGACGTTTTCTAAAGATTTAAGTTACAGCATCACATCACTGCAGGATGCATCAGTGTATGAGACACTTAACAGAATCGAGCAAATTTAATAAATATCAGTTTATTTATCAGGAATGACAATGTGAAATATGAAATGTAAATAAATCTATGCATTACACTATTATTAGAACAAATATACAGAGCAAAATTCTTGGACTTTAACATTTAGAAAGCGTTCTGAACACCTTCAACTGTTAGAATGTTAGAACCCTTTATTGTCTGACAAGAAACAAGGCATACACGCTGATATTTCATTCAAGCATATTTAGCTTTGATTACACACACACACTCTACTACACACACACACACACACACACACACACACACTGTGTAGTCCATGTGTGAAATGATTCCTCTTGCTCCCAGAAACCCTCCTGTGATGTGATGTGCTGGTGATTCAGTACATTCAGGTGGTCATGTGACTTCATTTTATCTCCACATGACGTTGCTGAGTCTCGACCTGAGCGACTGAAGCGACCCCAGATCATAACACTGTCTCCAGAGGCTTGTACAGTGGACACTATGCATGATGGGAGCATCGCTTCATTACAGCGCTTCCCTTCTCACCCTGACACGCCCATCACTCTGGAACAGACTCAGTCTGGACTCATCAGGTCACATGACCTTTATACATCACTCCAAAGTCCAGTCTTTATGATCTCTAACAAACTGAAGACTTTTTTCTGATGAGTCTCACAAACACATGGTTCATTATGGACACACAGCTGTTTATTCCCAGTCCTGTGATGTGTGTGTGTGTGTGTGTGTGTGTGTATTGAAATGCTCTTACTTTTTATGAAACAGCTCTGATGTTACTGGACATTTGTTCCCCCATGCGACCTCACCAGGTGTTTAAGTGATGTTTTTGATGAGTTATCCTTACAGAGTATAATAATGTATTGATCAGATCTTAACCCAATTCCCGTCATTCCAGCTTTTTTTCCTGAGTTGTTGTTTTTGCTTGGTGCAGAAAAATAATTTTGAACCCTTTTGAAATGGTGCCGTTTTATTTTTGGCCAGGCTGTATAAGTGGAAAATGGATGGAAAAGATGTCAAATGCAAACATGTACCTGATCTTTTAATCTTTCTTCCCATTGCTTTCCTATAGCCGGGTTTCCCAGCACGGGCTGAAGTGACTAATCCTGACTGGATCAGCGGCGTCATATTCATCCTGGCTGGAATTCCCTGGCTCTGTATTCCCGGAGTGGCTCTCTTTATGTTCACATGGAAGCGTTACTGTAAAGGACAATCAGAAAAATCAAGCCTAAGCATCGTATCTGATCAAGAGCATAAAAACACCATGAAATCAAAAATAAAAGAGTAAAAAGCTGAGTTGGGGATTTTAATCTATTTGTCATCCTGTTTGTGTGCTTTGTTGGATTTTTGTATTTACGTCTCTTTGTGTGTACATACCGTTTAAGACAGAACGAGCTCTTTGTTTATTATAAGACCAGACGTTCTCTGCATCCTGGGAAACGGTGCAAATAAAAAGTTCACATAAAAACCTAATGTGCCTTATAAAACATTACGGCTGTAATGGTGCATGACCTTTGCCTTCATAAAATCCTGTGTAACATTTTAAATATATTTTTTTATATGTGAATGATTGTGCTGTGATTTGGATCGACTGTTTAGGTTATCCATTAAACAAGTGAGGAATATTCTGCCAGAAACACACAAACCTTATTGGTCGATTCTCCAAAATCAATAAAAGCCACAGATCAGAAGTTATCTCATCACAGAGCCGGAGAAGAGGAACTATTAGGAAAATACGTACCGTAATGGAGGACAGAGGAGCTGAGGAGGAAACCAAAGAGAGGCCCAAATGGGACAACAAAGTGCAGTACCTGCTCACGTGTATCGGATTTGCCGTGGGACTCGGGAACGTGTGGAGATTCCCGTATCTGTGCCAGATTTACGGAGGAGGTAAGATGAGGGTTTTTGTAAAGAAGCCGCGCATGTGGATGGAAGTTCTCATGTCTCGTCCGCGGTAATCTATTTTTAATCTTAAAGAATTTTCTCATTTCCTGCTTAAACTTAGCAAACATTTCAAGGACAGGGGGCAAAAACTTCTGGTTACAGAAAACACAGAGCCGAGCTGGGATACGACTTTAAGTTAAGAATTGTCCTAAAAGAAATCACATCCCCAGAGTGTTTTATTCCTCTTACACCAACACTTAATGACTCTAGTTAAAGAAGACACTTAATCCATTTTAATCCAGTAAAATAAATCAGTTCCAGTTATCACGCAGTTATAATAATAAGAACTTTGTTGAAAAAGTGTTTCATGATTTTTACTCAGTTTATTATGGTCAGTGCGCTGTACATCTCATAGTGAATGTTCTGTTGCTAGGAAAACAATTAATGTATTATAACAAATGATTTACTACATGTGGATTCTCCCCATCTAATCATTACAGTCTAACACACACAACACACACTCCTGATCCGCGAGTCTCCAGCTAAAATTTAAGGGACTTATTTCATTTCATTTTATTTTCAGGGCTTTAGGGTTCAGAATTTCACACTGACGATATGAGAAATAAAAAGTATAAATATTAAAAGGAGATGAAAGAATGGTGAGATATGAGTGAAAAATAAAGGAATGGAAAGGACAAGATAAAAGGAGAAGACATCCTGTCTTCTGAGTGATTTGAATCTCATCTCCACCTGGCAGTAAGTGATGGTGAGACTAGCAGGAGGATGTGGACTGGGTGTGATGGTGAACGCGGGTGTAAACAGAGGTGTAGGAAGGCTGACGTGACGCTCTGACGTGTTCGTTCTTTTCGAGACTGCACTAGTCAAGGAAAGAGGAAAGAGGAAAGTCGGTCATTTACAGTGAAATGGCGATGCTTATTGCGTACAGTAAATAAAATCAGTCATAAACACAATTATTTCTGAAACTGTGGAGAATAAAAGTGTCTTTTGTGTATTGAGTATTTCGGCTATGGGATATGATTAGATTAGATTAGACATAGTATAGATATATATAATGTTACAGTAATGTACAGTGTAATATACAGTATAATATACAGTGTAATGTACAGTATAATATACAGTGTAAT
>QMIH01000765.1:63285-83188 GCA_003987875.1 Clarias batrachus | reverse complement strand
ACACACACACACACACACACACACACACACACACACACACACACATACAAAAGAATAATGTTTAAGTTGCTAAAACCAGCCACAATGTTATATTGTGGTTCGTTGTCCAAGACGGTTGGCATGATGCAACTGTGCGTGTGTGTGTGTGTGTGTGTGTGTGTGTGTGTGTAGTGGCAGGTCCTGTTAAACCCTCAGGTGTGGTTAGATGCTGCCACTCAGATCTTCTTCTCTCTGTCTCTGGCGTTCGGAGGCCTCATCGCCTTCTCCAGCTACAACCCTATACAGTGAGCTCTGCGGTTACTGACACACAGCCACGCCCACACTGGCTATAGAGATTTACACACACGCAATCTGTTAGACAAAATTAATATGTGTGTGTGTGTGTGTGTGTGTTTCAGGAATAACTGTGAACGAGACGCTTTGCTGGTGGGCTGCATTAACAGTCTCACGTCGCTCTACGCCTCCATTCCTATTTTCTCCATTCTGGGATTCAAAGCTACAACAAACAACAACAACTGTATCCAGAGGTGCGCACTCTCACCCGCTAGATACACCAATACACACACGGAGACTGTGACGGCAGCAGAGGAGGAAAGAGTAATAAAAGTTGTACTCAAGTACAAGTACTGTTACTGCAGTAAAGTTACCGTTTTAAAAATCTACTCAAATAAAAGTTTAAAATAAAATAAAATAAAATAAAATAAAAGTATAAAGTAGCAAATTAATTTTAGTGGATTCTAGTGGAGTTCAATAAAGACAAGCGGATATAAATATATAAATCTCACACTAGTTGTTTTTAACTGAAGTAACACCTTTACATAATAAAGCTGTTGTCTTTCTTGTGCTTGAAATCAAAGTGGTCACTTAAATATGATGTGACGAGAGAGAAAAGATCTCAGAGTCGAGAATAACGTTCAGCACGAAGCCTTTATCTCCTCTTTCAGCGTCATAACATTATAATACACAACATAAAGTCTTCTTCTCACACACACACACACACACCTCCGTAGCACACACACTGGGGGAGGGGCGGCGACTCTTAAAGGGTAACACACACACATCATGTGGTGTAGAACATAGTAGAGTCGTTACAGGTTCCAGGGGTTTGAGCAGACGAATCTGATGGTGTTTCAGTCTCAGCTGGGTCGCGTCCCTGCGTCTGTTCTGAATCCATCGTTCTAGTGTGTTTGTTCTCCATCAGTCAGTCAGTGCAGGGGTTTCCGGGTGAAATTTTCTTTCCTTCCCCGTTGCATTATTTTTTATTATTTTTCATTTTCATTCATTTATTTTTTACTTCAAACATGCCACAAAACATACTTGAGTAAAAATAAAATTACAGATTTTAAAAACTTATTTAGAAAGTAGAGATACACAAATAACCTACTCAATTAATTACAGTAACACGAGTAAATATAATTCGTAACTTTCCAGCTCTTGTGGCTGAGCTTTGGCGTTCCGGTGCGATTAGCTGGACATGTTCCAGAAGTAGTGCTCGTGGTAGCAGGATCACACAGGTTTGGGGTCAGGGGCAGATCAGGGGTTAAGACATCGGCCTACTGAACAGAAGGTCCAGGGTTCAAAGCCTGTTGCCACTGTTGGGCCCTCGGGCGTGGCCCTTAACCCTCAGTTGCTCTGTATAACAGCGTCGGCCAAATGCTGGACACACCCTACAACACACACCATGGAGAGTGTGTAACTCATGATCACGCCTTACAACAATGCAGTGTGTGTGTGTGTGTGTGTGTGTGTGTGATGTCAGTACCTATTGTAAAGGCTTGTATATTAACATGTTCCCTGTCCCGTGTGTAACATCACCTCTGGGCGCCGTGCGTCTCTCCACAGTAACATCCTCAAACTGACCAACGAGTTCGACTTATCTGATCAGAACATCACCCTGAGTAGCTATGACAACTGGCTGTCGTACCTCAACAGCTCCTCTCCTGACCGGGTTTCCTCCCTGGAGCTGAGACACTGCGATCTGAAGAGGTTTCTGGATCAGGTATGAGCAGATCCAAATCACTTCCTCCTCAACTTGCACTGAAGAAACGCCTGATCAATACTAACAGGAGGGTGTTTAATAGCTCCGAGTGTGGAGTGTGTGCGTCCACCACTATAACAGAAGCTGACAGAGGACATGCTGGAGGTTTGGAGTCCAGGACAATGTACAGGTTTAGCAAAGCAAAGATGTTTTGGTTTAAACTCACTAGATCTTGACCAGGTTCAGCTGATGATGACTGAGAGTCTCTACAGCATGGACGTTTACACTGTGTTTAAGGTTGTGTTCTGTGTAGGAAACACCAGTTTGTTAGGTTCACAGTAGATACCGTTCTTTGGTCGTTTGGTTTTTATGGCATCGTATGAATACGGTAGAAAAAAATGGTCTCGTACTAAATGTGCACATTAGACAACTAACTAACGTGAGATCTGGTGGAGCTGGCATCCTCTAACCTGCGGGTTCCTGCTCTGTTCTCCCTGGAATATTCTGTGGAGTAGAAACTCTTGATCTGTAGAGTGACGTGTAGAGCACGTAGCAGACACACCCTTATCCAGGGAGACGTCTAGAAGAGCCTTGGATTCTCATTCAGTAACACATTCTCATTCGAGTTCACTCAGAGCGCCATCTAGTGCACTTAGTCCAAACGTGCCGCGTTTTATGTAATTGCATTGGATTAAAGACTTTTAAAAAAGCCAAGACAAGCTCAGAGTTCTGATCTGTTTGATCTGTAAACACACTCCTCAGCTTATGGAGGATCTATCGTGATTATTCTTCATACTGTATCTCTACACTATATTCTGGTCTTTTGGCATAGAATTAAGCTTTGTCCTGATCGCTCTCACCTCTCTATTAGCACAGGAGGATGTTAGACAATTTAGCGCTGATAGAAATGTTTGGTTCGCTTATGAAAACATTGGCACACAACTGCAGGAACAGCGTGTGGACTAGCGGGGACGCGGACGAGGGGACGGTCGCTGTTTTCAGCCCAGGCTTCTCATGTGTGTTCCTCTCTCTGGACCAGAGTGCATCAGGAACGGGTTTGGCCTTCATCGTGTTCACAGAGGCGGTGACCTCCATGCCTGCGTCCCAGGTGTGGGCCGTCCTCTTCTTCGTCATGCTCTTCAGCCTCGGCCTGTCCTCCATGTTCGGCAACCTGGAGGGCGTCCTCACTCCGCTGCTCGACCTGAACATGGTGCCGAAGTGGATTCCTAAAGAACTCTTCACTGGTACGAACGACACACACACATTAATCCAGAATAAAGGGAACAGGACGCCTAGCAGGGGATGGATACCACATGACCGGTCACTTTAGTAAAAAAGGAAAAAAAAAACATTTTAAACTAAACTAAATGGCAAAAGTAAATGGCACTCTGTATTAATCCATGCGCATTAAGCTGCCAGAACAATGAGGGCTGTTCAAATCAAACCGAGACTTGTGATATCATTTCTGCGGATGAAGACGTAAAAGTGATTGACATTTACAGAAGACCTCGAGCACAGTACGGTGATGAAACTGCACACGTTTTAAATACGGCCGTACGTCTGCAAACGACGGTCCCGGCCGAGGTGGCTCGGAGCCCACTGCAGGCGTTCCCGTCAACATTTAGCGAGTAGAGAACCCCAGATCCTTGACAATCGACAGATACCTTGTGCGCATCTGTCCATGTGAACTGTACACACACTCATTGACCAACACCACTCGTACATTACAGGAACTTGGCTGGGAGTTCCACATCCACATCCAGTCCTGACCTCGCCCCAAGACATTTACACACGTTAGGAAAAGTTATCAAAGGGTTAGGGTTAGGGTTAGGGTTCCTGGGAGGCCGGTGTTTCAGGCGTAAATCAGACAGGCAGTCCGATCATGACTCCAGCACACTGAGGAAAGTTTCAAGAAACCTTTGTGGCATATATAGTGAAATAAAGAGAGGTTTTATCATTCTGCACAATCAAAAGTCCCAGTTTTGCCCGAACTCCCTTCATATAAACACTGGCCGGACACTACACACCCATGTGACCGATCGGTGACCAGCTTACTAGTGTGAACACAGGATGACCTGCTGTCAGACACATTACACCACTGTGATCAGACACAATGTGTTTTCTTTTTGGTTTTGATGAGGTCGGTGAGGGAGTGCTAGAAACCATGCCGGACTACCTCACTCTCTCTCTCTCTCTCTCTAGCTGTAATCTGTATGATATCGTTCCTGGTGGCTCTGATCTTCACCATGAACTCAGGAAACTACTGGCTGGAGATTTTTAACAGTTACGTCGGCTCCGTGCCGCTCCTCATCATCGCCTTCTTCGAAATCATCGCTGTGGTCGGCTTCTATGGGATGGGGCGGTTAGTTTAATTTTATTTACTCTCATTGTTTTTGTTTTAATGGATCAGTGTTGATATGAGAGGACATCTGTGTTCCACTCTGATTAGTAAAGCAGCTTCTGGTGGAAATGTTTCATATTGCTATATATTATACGTTATCTCATATATTACTACATCAGATCACTAATAATAATAATAATAATAATACCTTTATTGCACTGTTTTATCTTAGAAATCTTACTTTATTGAGGGATAAAGTCACACATTCAGGGCTGTGCCACTTTAAGCCGACGCCTCATTTCCCCGTTTTGTCTTTGTGACCCCACAGCTTCAGTGAGGATCTGGAGTTCATGACGGGACGAAAACCCAATATATTCTGGCGTGTGTGCTGGATGGGGATCAGTCCTGTGATGCTGCTGGTGGTGCTGGTGGCGTACGTGGTGGTGCAGGTGCAGGTGCAGCCCAAATACCCCGCCTGGAACCCAGGATACGTGAGTGTTCAGGACAAACACACCACAAGGACCCAGAAACACCACATCTATCTGATCTCACCTCAGCAATCGCTACTGAGGAGCTGCTTAGTGCATTAGCTTAGCGAAGTGCTAATCTAGATTCAGTCTCTGTTAGCAGACCGATCCCTGTGCTATAACGTCACAAAGCTGTGAATATTACTGCTGCGCTCCGTCTGTAATCAGGAGTCAGTGATCAGACTTTAACAGCTGTTGATCAGCCTGACATGAATATAACCAACGTATGATAACTTATTCAGCGGATACTACAGCAGGGAGTTTCATAAACACACTGACACATCTGTGTACGTAGAGCAGGTCACAATACATACGGTCTGATTAATACAGAAATAGAGAATAAGAAGAATAAAGAATAAATGCATCAATAGAGAGATAGACAGATAAAACCATAGATAGCTAAGAAGACAGAGCTAGAAAAATAGTAAGACAGATGAACATACTGTATAGACAGATTGAGAGAGAGACAGACAGGGAGAGATGGAGAAAGAGACAAATAGATAGACAAAAAGAGATATGGAAAGATAAGCAGAGGTGGAGACATATATATATATAGAGAGAGAGAGAGAGACAGATCGAGACAAAGCAATAGAGAGGTATAGACAGATGGTTTGCGGATTTTTCCTCAGAACTAAACTAATAATTCAAGGATTCAATATAAATAACAGCAGTCAGATATATTATGCAAAAAGTAAAAATTTTAAAACGTGAACTGTACATAGTGTATTTCACATTTTCAAAACTATATTGCACATTTTGTACATTGCACTTATAGAGTTACATATGTATTGCACCGTGGGGTGATGTATTGCACAGCAACAAATAATATACAGAGTTGTAGTTGTATTGCACCTGTAGGTTATATATTGCACTTTGAAAAAGATATAGAGACAGATATTGTAATTAAACACTATCCCTATTAGCAGCCTTGTGTTTGATGGGAGAGGACCTACAGGGCACGGCTAGAGTTCAGCAGTCAAATTGCCTGCTGGTGTTTAACCTGGTGGTCTTGCTCTGAAGGCTCCTCAGCCTTCTGTCTGAGGGAAGGGGTTGAAATAGAGCATGTGCAGGGTGTGTGGCGTCCTTAATGATGCGGAGGGCTCTTCTTCTGCATCTTGCAGTGTACAGTTCAGTAATAGAGGGGAGCCTGCTCTCCACGGTCCTCTGTGCAGCCTTTGCAGGGCTTTCCTCTCAGCGGCGGTGTTATTGCCGTGCCACACAGTGATGTAGGAGCTGAAGATGCTTTCTACCGCTCCTCGATAGAAACTCTTCAGGACAAGGCTTCCAAGCCCAGCTCGTTTTAGCTTCCTGAGGAAGGTCAGGCGCAGATGGGCCTTTTTAATCAGTCCCAAGGTGGTGATGCTCCAAGTTAAGTCCTTAGCTATGTGAATGCTTAGATACGTGAAGCTGGGGACCATTTCCACACAGCTTCATCAATGTATAGGGGGAGAGGAGTTCGCCTGTCCTTTCTGATGTCCACCACCATCTCTCTGTTTTTTTTTTACACTGATGCAGAGGTTATTTTCTCTACACCACTGTACCAGTCGTTCCACCTCCTCTCTGTAATAGGATTCATCGTTATCAGCGATGTGTCCCACTACTGCTGTGTCATCTGCGAATTTGACTATATGGCAGCTGGAGTGTCTCGCCGTGCAGTCATGCGTCGGCAGAGTGAACAGGACGGGGCTTAGCACGCAACCATGAGGCGAGCCCGTGCTGAGGGTGATGGAGGAGGAGATGGTGTTATGGATCCTGACAGTTTGAGATCTGTTGGTCAGGAAGTCTAGGACCCAGTTCCCTACTGTAGGGTTTAAGCCAAGAGAGGAAAGCTTTAGGACTGATGTCTGTGGAGAGATGGTGTTAAAGGCAGAGGAAAAATCCAGGAAAAGCAGGCGGACGTAGGAGTTCTTGTTCTCCTGGTATGTAAGGGCTGTGTGGATCACTGATGAGATGGCGTCATCTGCAGAGCAATTTGGCTTACAGGCGTACTGCTGGGGGTCCACTGTGGCATCGATGGAGTCTTTGATGTGGGTCATGACCAACCTTTCAAAGCACTCCATGACTACCGGGGTTAAAGCTATGGGTTGGTAGTCATTCAGACATGTCACTGTTGAACACTTAGGGACTGGAACAATGGTGGCAGTCTTCAAGCAGGTGGGAACAGACGCAGTTGACAGAGAGGTGTTAAATATGTCTGTTAACACTTCTGACAGCTGGTGAGCACAGTCCTTAAGTACCCGCCCTGGTATGTTATTAGGGCCTGCAGTTTTGCGTGGGTTAATTATTTTTAGAATCCTCTCCACGTCAGCTGTTGTTACACTAAGGGGCGTGTCATCAGGAAGTGGTGGGAGAGGTTAATGCAGAGATGGTTCTCAAAGCATGCGTAGAATGAGTTTAGTGTATCTGTCAGGGAGGGGGCCTCTCTCTGGCCTGGGGATCTCTGGTATTGGTCTCTCTTGGTTTTCTTCCTATCTCTCAGATAGACAATTTTATATTTCTGTTAAGGATTTTCGATCACCTACTGTTCCCCTGAAGAGAGGTGTTCCCCAGGGATCTGTTCTCGGCCCACTATTATTCGCAATTTACATAATCTCACTTGGTCTGATCCTTCAACGTCATGGTCTTAACTATCACTTTTACGCTGACGACATTCAGCTTTATTCCATCTGTACACCTACTCCACCTGTCCAAATTGACAAAATTTCTGCCTGCGTGAAGGACATTAGAGATTGGCTTAACTTAAATTTTCTAAAACTTAATATGAATAAAACAGAGATGATTTTCATTGGCACCCCAGCACTCACCAGCAATATTTCCACCAATTTTACTTGTGAGATTGCTGGTTCCCACATCAAAACATCCTCTTCTGTCAAAAATTTAGGAGTTATCTTCGACTCAACACTCTCCTTTCAGTCTCACATTAAATCTGTCACTAAATCTACGTTCTACCACTTACGTTGTATTGGCCAACCGCGTCCCTTCATCAATACCAAAGATGCCGAAACTATCATCCATGCATTCGTCTCATCACGCATTGATTTCTGTAATGCCCTCTTCATTGGTCTACCTGCCAGCTCCATCTCCAGCAGGGGTCTCAAACTCAGTTCCTGGAGGGCCGCAGCCCCACAGAGTTCTGCTCCAACATACATACCATGTAGTTTTCAAATAAGCCTTAATGACTTGTTTAGTTGGATCAGGTGTTTTTAATTATGGTTGGAACAAAACTCTGTAGGGCTGCGGCCCTCCAAGAATTGAGTTTGAGACCCCTGATCTCCAGCAATATATTCAAAAATCTGCGGCTAGAATACTGACTCATACAAAACGCTCTGCTCATATAACCCCAATCTTGTATAATCTCCATTGGCTCCCAGTAGTCTCAAAATTCTTCTCCTTGTTTTTAAATCCTTAAATGGCTTGGCTCCCTCTTATCTCTTCAATCTGCTTGTTCCCTACACTCCGACTTGCTCACTTCATTTTTCTGATTCTGGCCTTCTTGCTGTCCCTCGGTACCGCCTCTCTTCAATAGGGGGTAGATCATTTAGTGTCATTGCGCCAAAACTTTGGAATTCACTACCACATTCTCTCCGTTCTGTTAACAATCTATCAGTATTTAAATCTCTACTCAAAACTCACTTGTTTTCTGAATGTTATGTCTGATTCATTGGTATGAACTCCTTGGTTCAATCCTCTACATGTCTGTCTTTTATGTCTTGTTTTGTATTTCTGCCGCCCCCCTCTTCGTCTTTACTTTAACGTCTGTTTTGTACAATGTTTACATTAGTAAAATTGTAGTGTCCTTGAGCTCTGGAAAGGCGCTATATAAATAAAAATTATTATTATTATTATTATTAATGGCCTTCCACATGCTCCGCGGATCGTTGGAGGGAAGGTGCCCCTGCATTTTCTGGGCGTATGTGGCTTTAGCCCTCACAACACCTGCTGTCAGTTGTTTAACAAAACGCAAAAACTGCAAACATCCTCCACAATTGCTTCATGACTTTGTTCGTGGCATTATAAAATCTTTAATGCATTTTAACACTAAACTATCAAGAACAATATCATTTACAAATTTAACAAAAATAAATATTAATGTAAATTCAGATAAATTTACATATAAAATCTAATACTGTATAGTTTTAGTACAGTAAGGGAACACAGAGCGACAGTAGAGGAAAACACGGGTGAATTATTACCGTATTAACCCTACAGTACTGAGACCACAGAAAACACCTGCATGAGTTACAGGAGTAACATCTGTGTGTATTCTAACACAGTGCTGTACAGTACAGTACACGGCTTCACCTCGGCACTCTGCTTTTAAGGATCATGTGTTAGTCTGAAATGTAATGACATTGTTTTGAGAGCATATTTTGGGTTTAAAGAGTTTATTTATTTATATATATATATATAGACAGAAGGTAAAAGCTAGAAGATCGAGAGATGGATAGATAGATTGAAATGCGTTTGTAAGCGCAGTGGTTCTGTAAATAAATAACATTATTATAGTTTAACTAACGTGTGTGTGTGTGTGTGTGTGTATTGATAGGCCCAGTTCCCTGAAGCGGAGACGATGCCGTACCCCGACTGGGTGTTTGCGATCTGCGTGCTACTCTCGGCCCTGCCGGTGTTTCCCATCCCCATCGTAGCGCTCTATCAGCTCATCAGACGCTTCACAAACTCCCACAACCGCTCGCACACACACACACAGCCCAAGAACCCCTACAGCAACACCGCCTACACGCCGGACTGAGACACGAACAATATCCATCAACACCGAACACTTGTACTCTCAGCTTAGAAAACAAAACAGTGTGATCGTTACAGTTACCAATATATAATAGTGTAATAATAATAATAGTGTGTGTATGAGGCTAGGCTAACTGGATAGCTAACTGTAAGTGTTAGCAAGCTAAAAGTATAACAAACAGCATGAGTGTACTTTGTACTCAAACCGGTGAGAGATAAGAACATGGAGAGAAATATGATAATTAGTTTAATTATGTTCGGATATGATGGTAATTGACTAATTAGCTAATTAAATTACTAATTATTAGATGGTTTTATTACACCTGATCAGGTGTACGTATATATTTAAAGATGTACCTGTTCATGTTTTTCTTTTATTTGTTTGTAAATAAATTGAATAAACAAATGAAAGCAGGATGAAATGGTTCCAACTCGTTTGTTTCTACATCATCATCATCAGAGAATGAACAGATGAAGATGATGAAGAGTCGATATGAAATCTAATCAAAACATATCGGATCGCAGCAGATTCACATTCATGTTGGACGGAAGTCTGTTTAATTACAGTAAAGTTACACACTGAAAGGTTAAAACGCACTAGCCCCGCCCACAGAATCACTGCATCATCTTCACATGCACAAACAAATTAATCCCTCGGTAATGTATGGACATGAATAAACATCACATAAGACATCATGTTTATATAAATATGATTATATAGTTCAGTCTGAACAGAGCGACTGACTTAAACATCATGAATCAGGTTCAGAAACGGATACTGCAGAAGTCAGGAGGAATTCTGGGAGTCGCCGCCTGAAAAACCCGCGCCAGTCTGAGGCCGCGGAGCGCGCTCCTCAGCCGCCTCTCCCCTGTGAACAAAACCGTGAATTGTAGCATTATAACACTAATGAGAAATCTGATACAGACTTCAGCGCCCCCTAGTGGATATAACTTCACACATGAGATCACACTCAATGTATGGGAATAAAGCTCGTCTACAGAATCAACAGTGACCCAGTTACACTGCTGAAACATATACTGTATAGGTTTATATTTATGGACTGTTGTAACGTCCACTAGAGGGTGCTAGCACCAGAGCACTCAAAAGTTGTCCATTACTGCATTAAAATGTGTGAGTTCTCTGGTGCTAATAAACACATCTATATAGAAGTTGTTTAAATTCACGCTGAGCAGGAAATGAGACTTTACACATCTAAGAGGCGGGATTCCCCAAGTTCCACTCACGCTTGCGGATTTGAGGGAGGAGACAGCGGTATGAAGAGCGATGGCGCGTCAGGACGACAACAAATGCTAAACAGCACAACAGCTCTACTGCCTCACACTGCAGCACATCATTTACACACACTCCTACAGAGAGAGAGAGAGAGAGAGAGAGAGAGAGTGAGAGAGAGAGAGAGAGCTTCATGTGTTAATTAAACACATTATTATTTATAATCTTTATGTAGTTGTCTATAAGTAGTCTGTAATTTCTGCAAACTACCACTAGGGGGTGACTGAACATGAACATGTCTCTGGTCAAACAGGTTGGAGAACAGCTGTAAAATTGAGATGGATAAAGGAATGTTTCAAAGTTAACCTGGTCTTCAGGAAACACACCCCACACAAGCTTGTCTGGTCCCAGGACACACCCACATCAGCAGACTACCCCCACCACTTACTGAGGGGGCAGAAGGAGGTGTAAGGTGAGCTGTAGAGTTTCATGTTCCCCTTATAGAGGACACTGAGAGAAGGCCTGACCCATGTAACAACCACATCATGCTAACACTGCCCCCTGGTGGCTGGAACCCACAACTTATAGTGTTGGTAGCTCAAAACTCATAGCATCAATACAGCACTTCACACACACACACACAAACAAACACACACAAACACACAAGCTCACTGCATGAATGTGACACCATGCTAACTTTTCACTGTGTGTGTGTGTGTGTGTGTGTGTGTGTGTGTGTGTGTGTGTGTGTGTGTGTGTGTGTGTGTGTGTGTGTGTGTGTGTGTGTGTGTGTGTGTGTGTATGTGTGTGTGTGTGGCTCTTGCCTGGGTTGCTGTGTGTGATGCTCTTGTTGATAATCTTCATCATGCTCCAGATCATCTTTAGGAAATAACTCGGGTTTGTCCACACACCTTGTCCTAATGGTAAACACCTCATACACACATGAAACCTACACACACACACACACACACACACACTGATAATGTATACACAGGGAGCAGAGGTGGACAGAGATGGACTGAGATGAGTAGAGACAGTGGATGGAGATGAGATGATGTGTGGAGATACACAGAGATGGATGGAGAAGTGTGGAGATGAATAAAGATGAATGAAGTGTGGAGATGATGGTGTTGTGTGGACATGTGCACAGATGAGTGGAGATGGGGGTAGAGGTGAGTTACCTCATGGCCTGCAGGACAAGAAGCTTGTAGATGTTTTTGTACACCACTTCAATAGAGTTTAACTATGAGAGGATAAATATATATATATTATATAACATTGATTTTACATTTTAAAGAGGTCAGTGTGTGTGCGTGTGTGTGTGTGTGTGTGTGTGTGTCTCACCTGAACATCCAGAAGAATGCTGTCACATTTCAGCCTTAGGATCATCAGCAGCTTCTTCCTCATGAACACGGCAGGCGAGTGGGCGGAGCCTAACGTCAGGCTGTAGCGTAGTGATTGGCCGGCGTATCTTCGTGGGGGAGGAGAATGAGTGGGAAGTTCAGTTTAAAATGTGAACATTCGTGATGTAGAGATGGTGTTTGTGGCGTTTGTACCCGGAGTAGTCGTTGTAGATGTGGAGGGAGCAGGTGTCGATCAGGAGGCCACACCAGGGGAACAGACAGTGCGCTGGGAACTCCGTCATCGCCGTACACTGCAGCTCATCTCTCACTGGGAAATTCACCGCCACCTTCTGGGGGTTAATCACACACCCGTACTCTGGGACGCCACCCATCAACGTCCTGACAGACAGGCAGACATACAGACAGAGGGTTCATCACACACTCGTACTCTGGGACACTCCCTCCATCAACATCCTGACAGACAGACAGACAGATGCACAGACACACACTGTATGGTATTAGGTTGAGTCGTACTTGAGGAATTCCATGGCTTTACTCAGTCTTGGCGTGATCAACAGGAAATCATCCACTAAACGCATCAGACACCTACACACACACACGCGCAAACACTTTAAGGTGACGTCGTTGTTCCATAACAGGGTAAGTATGTGTCTGTGGTATGAGGAGTCGCCCCTCACCCTCCTTTCTCTGTGATGTCCTTCAGCACACGGGTCTCCATGTGGCCGTAACACAAATTACACAGCATGGTGGAAACTACCGAACCCTGAGGAACGACACACACTCGCACACACACACACACACACACACACACAGTAAAGAGGTTATCAAAACCATAGTATAGTAGCAGTGTATGATTGTAACGCTGTATAAAAACACTTCGGAGAAACGCACTTCTTGTTATACTGGATCACGTAGCTGCTCAGCATCTGCCTGAAGAACCGAAACACGTCCGCGCCCTTAACGTCCACCGAGAGCTGGAAGTCATAAATATAAATGTTAATTAAATTTAAGCTGATTAATGTTACTTTTTCACTAATGTAGTCATATCCAATTCCTCCCACATTAACTACTACCACTCAGTTCACACCAGCTAATCGCATCTTTTCGAACTGCTCACTCGCGCACCGTTGGAGGCGGAGTAACACACTGGGAGGACAGCGCTATCTGCTCCTTCCTCTTGCGTGAGCTCACAGACGCCGCTGACTGTCTGTAGAGCCGTGATTAATGTGGGAGCACTGAGTACCTCTCATCCCTTCCCTCTGAGAGAGCTCAGCCAATCAGCTCTCTAGGCTGAAAGGTGGGAGAGGTTACAGCATCACCAGGGAATCGAGCTCGCGATCTCCGGATTATAGGATGAGCACTTTACCACTGCGCCACTCGGAGGCTGATTAATTGTATTTTTTACCTGGATGGCTTTGGTCACGTACCTTCTCCACCAGAATGGCGTTGTGGAGCTTTCCGTTGTTCTGCTCCTCCATTACGAAACCCTTCATGTTCAGGGACTCAACAGCTTCAGCCTTTATCAGGAGGATATTACACACAGCGGTCATATACCCAACAACACACACACCCAACACCAAAGACAACACCGGGACGTGTGCAAGGAGCGTGTACCCGAGTGCAGAACTGTTTCCTGATCTCCTGCTCTGAGTCGGTACACACTTTGGCGTAGTGTCTCAGAGAGAAGCACTTCTCCAGCATTGGCCTGAGGACGTCCTGCACCACCTCTAACAACTTGGAGTGCGGGAGACTATCGTACGCACCACTCACGTCCACCTGAGGAGAGACAGAGACATATCAGGATATATAAGCTAGATATCAAAGTCTGTGTGTGTGTGTGTGTGTGTGTGTGTCTGGGCACGCAATAGATCCTGTACCTTAACAAAGTACAGCGGAGTGTGTGTGTGAGTGATGGATCTCAACACCCTGTGAATGTCCTGTCTCCCCCACACGGTCGATCCAAGCAGAGACGGACGCTCTCGCACGCACACACTCAATACGTTCTGAAGGTCACGGACCGAACTCTGGAACTGCACAAACACACCGTACAAACGTCTGCAGATAGCACACATACACACACACACACACATACTGTGTGTTACACACCTGCATAGCCGGCCCCGTGCTGATTAGGCGTGTGATTGGCCTCATGCCGCTGGTTTTTGGGATGAATCTAATGCGGGGTGTTATCGTGCTCTTGGGAAGTGAGGCCACCTCTGCAGGACTCAGCTCCTCCCACTGGCCTTTAGAGAGATGATCCCTAAAAAACCGCACCGACATGTCAACCTCATTATACAACTTGATGGACAACACTTAAAACACATTAACCAGAATATACAAGCGTGAGTCAAATCATCCGCACTCTGGCTGTTTTGATTAACTTTCAGAAAAAACAAATACATATTTTGAATTCCCTCATTAAACATGTTTCAGAACTGAGCTTTTTATTTAATTTTTTTTTATTTATCCTTTATTTTACCAGGAATGTCCCATTGAGATACATTGTCTCTTCTTCCAGGGAGTCCTGGCCAAGGTGGCAGCAACAAAGTTTCAACATATATACCCATAAAACATACAATGTTAACACATATAAACATACAGACATTCCAAAAAAGCAATTACATAAACAAACACGGAGTAAACGACAAGCAAATGGGAATTCCAAAATGTCAAAAATAAATAAATAAATACAAATAAAAAATAGAGAGTTATGAACAAGAAAAGAGAAAAAGAAGGAAAGAGTCAAAATATATGTGTATATGAACTAAACAATTATGAAAAACAATGACATTGTTGTATAAGAACTGAGTGTAAAAGATCTTTGAAAACATTTAGACAGGGTAGGGAGTCCAAATTTAGGATATTTTGTAATGAATTCCACTCATGTGGTGCATATAAAGAAAAAGCAGTTTTGCCAAACTCTGTCCTTGCTACTGGAGAATGAAGAAGGAGTTTTACTGATGAACGTGTACTGTACGTGTTTGCATATGTACTGAGGTAGTTCACCCATTAAAGCCTTTGCAATAAATAGTAGGCAGTGAGATTTCCTTCTAAGGTGCAGTGATGTCCATTGCACCAGGTCATATAGATTACAGTGATGTGTTCTTGCTGCTGCACCAGTTACAAATCTCAAAGCAGAATGATAGACAACATCCAGCTTTTTTAGATGGAATGAAGATGCATGCATATATACAGTATTATGTCATCATAATCTAATACTGATAGAAAAGTGCTCAGTACTAATCGCTTTCTGGCAGTGAAGGGAAAGCATTTTTTTAAACGGTAAAAAAAAAACCTAATTAAGGACGAAGCTTTCTCAGTATACTTTCTATATGGGCTCCAAATGMCAACTTGTCATCAAGCCAGATTCCAAGATATTTGTAAGAATTTACCCTTTCTAGKTGTGTGCCATCTAATGTTAAAAGAGTATACTCAGAGGAAAAGCATGAGCGAGTAAAAATCATGAATTTTGTTTTTTTTTTGGCATTTAACACCAGTTTTAATTTAAGAAGGGTCAACTGTAAAGAGTTGAAAGCATGCTGTAAGGAATCCATTGCTTCTTGCAATGATGATTCAGTCGTATAAAGAATTGTGTCGTCAGCATATAAATGGGTTTTTGCTGGGTCTAAACCCATGCACGTATTATTTATGTAAATGGAGAATAAAACAGGCCCCAACATTGAACCTTGGGGCACTTCAGTTTTTACTGTATGTAA
Organism: Clarias batrachus; assembly: GCA_003987875.1. Taxonomy (NCBI): domain Eukaryota; kingdom Metazoa; phylum Chordata; class Actinopteri; order Siluriformes; family Clariidae; genus Clarias; species Clarias batrachus. The sequence goes on along the minus strand of QMIH01000765.1, from coordinate 67,285 downwards.
CATGGATCTAAAATCTTCTATAACTACACACTGAGTTCTTCCAATTAAATAATTGGAGAATCAGTCCAGAACAGTGCTACAAAGCCTATAACCTATAAACTTTGTAAAAGAAAACCATGGTCAACAGTATCAAATGCTTTTGTTAAATCTATAAATAGTGCAGCACATGATTTTTTGTTGTCCAAAGCAGTGATTATATCATTTGTGACAGAAGTTACTGCAGTTATTGTACTATGGCCTTGTCTAAAACCAGACTGACTAGGGGATAAAATATTATTTCCAGACAAAAAGTTTTTAAGTTGTGAGACACAAATGCATCGTTGTCTTCACTTCCTCATCAGAAGTGAATCATCGTCCACATAGGGCTGCTTTCAGGGGACCAAACAAGAGAAAGTCTGACAGAGTGATATTTGAACTATAGGGAGTGTGTTTACAACTGAAGGTAATGTTTAATGACACAAGATCCTGTATTTAGGACTTGTTGCCAGTCCAGGTTTTATAGTATGGACACATTACCAGCAAGCCAGATCAAGCATACCTGACAGTTGGGTTATGACCCTTAACTACAGACCTTCCGACTAGGGATGCACCGATACCACTTTTTTGGAAAACGAGTACGAGTACTTGCATTTCAGTACTCGCCGATACCGATACCARGTAYTTAATAAAAACATGATTTTTAACAATTTCGCTGAGCACAATTTGCAGTCCGCCTTTGTTTTATCGTCTTCATTCACTTTTAAATAATTCCTCACAGCTGACATGTCTCGTTTCGCCTCGCCTTCTCCCCGCTCTGAGCTGCATCCGGGGTCTGGGGGTGGGCACTCGGCGCTTGTGATTAACCCCTCACACGCCGCTCAAACATAGACATTTCTCACACCGTGTAATCGGTCTCTGGTATCGGGGGACTTTTAACGAGTATGAGTACTTTAGAAAATGTGGTATCGAGGCCGATACCAGATACCGGTATCGGTGCATCCCTACTTCCAACTGGACGAACCTTACAGTAATTATGAGGATCTGTACCTGAAGGCGTGGTCCTGAAGTCTGGTCCATGTGTGCCGTCTGTAGAATCTCAGTGCATGCTTGTGGCCTACGCTCTCTGTCACATAAAATAAAGATTTGACAAGGCCTATTACAAAGTCTTTAAGCATCCAGAGCAGAAACTGTCCAAATATCCACTCTCTGTATCGGTGCTCACTCGGGCAGTGACCTGTGGAGCACACGAGAGAGAGAGAGAGAGCTGTTGGCTTGTCTGACACAGCAACACATTTCTACAATAAAACTAGAATATACTCACATTTTTTATTCCCCAGCCAACGGCAGTCACTCACTCTCATCCTCCACATCACCTGCGCCAGCGAAAGCTTTTCAAACTTCCCCAGTCGCAGGAAGTGCTTGACTCTGGACAGGAACTGCAGCATGTTGTGCTGAGAACCCCAGAGTTCATCTGGAACAACAAAGCGCACACATTTCCTCACGAACAGGTACACCCTGTAGGATGAGCAGTGACAAGGCAGAAGAGATGCCATGTCCCTTTTGCCCTCACTTGTTGCACATTTCTGAGACAGGAAGTGAGCGTACTGGCACTTCCTGTGACGGCGTAAGAGCAGTGTAAAATTTGGCACCATTGCAAAAAAACGCTTCGGTAGCTTTCGGTTTCGCGAATTTGACCCGGAATGCTCGGCCTTTTCTTTGAGACAAAACACTATCCTGACAACATCTGCTCCTTGGAGTCTTCTGGGTCCGCCCACATGTCCGTGCAACTTCCTGTTCAGTAGGAAGCCCTTCATGCCACGCCCGCCGTAGAGCATGCTCAGTACACTGATGAAACAGTGAGATGGGCGGGGTGGGGGTTGATCACTCGGTTTCCAACTGGACAGGCCATGTTTGGGGGCGGGACTAATGTCTGACTGGACAGGTTGAGTATTTCCAGTGATTTCCTGTGACTTCCCCACATTACGATCATGTTTTATGATCTCAGTACATCTTTGCTTTGCAGGAAGTTCCTCATGACTCTCCCTGATGTCCTCCACGTCTTCTCTCTTTCTCTTTTTAGCATTTACTCCATCTTTCTCCTGCATTCTCATTCTGCTTTTTGCCTCCTTCTTCACCCCTGCCTCGTTTTTTCTCCCAACCTTTCGGCTTCTCCTTAGCATGCCAGCTTTGTTATGTGAGCTCAGGAAGAACCCAGACCAGGTCTGTACAGGGATCAAATCGTACACGGGTACGCCGCAGAGCTGCACCAGACAGCTAGGGGGCGCTGTGGCAAACACGGCACAATGACTCAGCAGATACTGGGTGAGATCGGACCCGAGCCGGTGGTTGATTTTAGCCCAGGCTTCACTACCGCAGATGAACGCAGCGCTCTGAGAAATGGAGCCGTGGAACTTGAAGGGGTCCGCGTCACCTCGTCCAGTGCCAGAGCGGTACCCGAAACTCAGTACGTTCCTCTTCTTCTTCATCTTCATGCGGTTCAGGACAAACGCTAGCACCTCAGGCAGGGTCCCCAGCTGAGGGCAAAAAAAAAAGTGGGACGGGGGTGAATCTTTACATTTATTACATGTAGATAAAATTTAAACAAAGCTGTAGCTCTGAGAAAGTCACAGCCGTATTTTTAGCTAAGGTAATACAAATTTCATTTTTACTAGCAAGTAATAAAAAACGTAACATAATTTTAAAAACCTAATTAGCAGAAGAAAAGTAGTTGGATGTTTGGATGGTTTAAAGCTGGTCCAGACGTACACACAAGCTTTTTATTTTGTTACAATTTTCAAAAGTCACATGCTTAAGAAACAAGCAACATTTAATTAATCATGTTCAATTCCGCTGTGAAGCTGTTGAATAAGGCTAACTTATACAACTTATACAACTCCACGTTTTGTTTTTTAAAGGTTCAAGTTCTTAAAATTGTAACAATAAAAAAACATAATATTGAATCACCTTTACCCTTTGATAGCTTTATTTTTATATTTCACAGTAGACGATTACACTTTGCACATTCCGTGTAATTTATATATTCCATATATTTATATTGACATTTTTTTCTAATTTTTCTAATTTTTTCTAATTTTGCAAATTTGTAGATTTGTACATTAAATCACAAACTTTTTAATTGAACATTCCTATATATTTGTTTGTTTGTTTTTTTAGATCATCTTTAGTTTTGTATTTTATAGTGAAATCTTTCTATTCTACCTTTCTTTTTTAGGACAGTCGTATATGCAGTTCATTGTGTATCATGCTGTGTGTGTGGTTGTGTATGTGTGACAAATAAAAAACTGAACTGAGACTTTGTGATATTTATAAAATTGTGATTCTCACAGAATCACCAGGGTATCATGATAAAATCGTATTGGGTGATTCATAATATATATTTATAGATAAGAGATACATGTTTTGCTTTCATGGCTGATGTACTGAGGGACGTCCTGCTACATATGCTGAAAGTCAAGTCAAGTCAAGTAGGCTTTTATTGTCATTCCAACCATATACAGTTAGTACACAATAAAACGAAACAACATTCCTCCAGGACCAGATTTTTACATTTTTAAGTTAATCTAAAAGAACGATCAAATTTCTATACAAAATACACAATAGACAGAGTGCACGTGCAAATGTGCAAGAGGTACATGACAGACACAACAATGTAACACATAACAGTCCTTTTTTTTTTGATGAAGTATGAATTTGAGGTAGTGGGAAGAGCAGCAGTAAACAGTTTACATTTTGACAAGAGTATCGTGTGAATTACTAAAGAGTTTTATAAAGTTATAAAGGATGAGGCAACATTTGTTGAGTGTATGTGTGTGTGTACCTGTGCAGAGCTGAGGAATGTGTGTGTATGTGTGTACCTGTGCAGAGCTGAGGGAGTGTGTGTGTATGTGTGTACCTGTGCAGAGCTGAGTGTATGTGTGTATGTACCTGTGCAGAGCTGAGAGTGTGTGTGTGTGTGTGTGTGTGTACCTGTGCAGAGCTGAGGGAGTGTGTGTATGTGTGT
>QMIH01000765.1:36443-62862 GCA_003987875.1 Clarias batrachus | reverse complement strand
TACCTGTGCAGAGCTGAGGAAGTGTGTGTGTGTACCTGTGCAGAGCTGAGTGTATGTGTGTGTGTACCTGTGCAGAGCTGAGTGTATGTGTGTGTCTACCTGTGCAGAGCTGAGGGAGTGTGTGTGTGTGTGTGTACCTGTGCAGAGCTGAGTGTGTGTGTGAGAGGAGACTCTGTACACACCACCAGCCCCCTGATGAGCGCTTTAAACCGCCCTGAGTCAGTCTCCTGCAGTAGAGCCGGCTTCCGGCCGTCACTGAACTCTACCCCGGAAGTAAACTCCTCCAGCGTCTGCACGCGCTCGTACAGACCTCTCAGAGCGCCGAGCACGCGAGTCAGACTGCACTCCGCCATCTCACTAACACACACATACACAATGTGTAATGTTTATGACCATCAGCGGCGTCCCTCGTTCTCCCTCCTGTACAGCGCCATGTCGGCTCTCTGTCCTTCCCGCCTAGAAACATTTCAGCCAATCAGAGAGAAGCGTTTCAGCACGTGCCTGAGCGGGTGACATCTCTTAAAGGGCCAGCGCACTTGACTGAGAGGAATGTTCGCGGTTTACATTAGAACTGGATATTACCTAAAAATAATTACCATTATCATTAACATATTATTTAATGTTATTATAATCATTATTATTTTCAGCTTGGTGTGCATTAATCTTGAAAATATGTATTTTATGAGGAGTCCAATACCTGGGGAGTTGAGTAATCATTGCCTGAGGTATCTGGGCTTGTACATACTGTAGCTCAGACCTCAGTAAAATCAGGTACAGCAAGTCCCCCATGTACGAGCCAACATGTGTTCAGTGGAAGTTAGATGACATGTACATTGCTAAGCTGGTACTGCTAAGAAGCAGCAAGCAATAAGGATGGAAATAAAAAGTAAAAATAACTGAGGGAATGGAGTGAGGTGAAAAGATGTTCATTCTTTTAACGTGAATCGTTCAACCATGTGCGCTATACTAACGAGTAAACTGGAATGGTTATGAATGAACTCTGAAGGGAACTTGTTCATAAGTTGTGGACTTACTGTAATACCACACACTTTACCACTCGGACGTCTCTGATGCCTCCTGGCGACGACACACATGCTCTCCATCACCACTAGACACTTAAGTCTTGTCTGATGATACTGTACCGGGGCGTGAAGCTAATCCAGTCACAGTCAGCACCTTCTTCACATTAGCGTTATGCAGAATATGCCGGATGTTGGTGTACATCCTGTATATCTTTACCCATTCCATATCACATTTATTAAAAAAAAAAAAAACTAATCACAGGGCTGAGTCCCCCCAGAATAAGTGTGTGTGCATAAGTTTACATGAGGTTAATGTCACCAACATTGGGCTAAAAAATGTAATAATTATTTAATACACACTTGCTCAGCATTACTCACTCTCATTCACTCATCACCATTACCGCTTAATCCTGTATTCAGGGTGGCGTGCTAATCCACCGCAGGGCACACAAGACATACACACACTCTCACACTCATTCACACACTACAGGCAATATGGGAACACCAATTAGGCTAATCTGCATGTCTTTGGAATGTGGGATGAAACCGGAGTACCCGGAGGAAACCCACCAAGCACGGGGAGAACATGCAAACTCCATGCACACAGAGACGGGAATCGAGCCTGGCCGGGGATCGAACCCGGACCGGACCTGGCGGTACAAGGCGACAGTGCTAACCACTACACCACAGTTGCTGCCTGCTCAGCATTAATGATTCAAAATACACACTTCCACTGTACCATAGACCTGATTCCAATATGAGCTAGAATGATGGACACTAGAAAAGCTGCTGTTTGGTCAGCTGATATATTGCCCCCAAGGAACAAACTGTATAAAACTGTTCACACACATTACATGTTTATTATAAACCTGCTCTAAATGTCCATAAATCCTCCGAGCCTGGCGTGAGATTGGGACATGGCATCTTCCCAAACCTCCACATCTGACACATGAGTCTGTAGAAAGGAACAGATTTATCAACAGTACGTCAACCATTCGTTTGAGGGTTTAAGAGTTCAGACGAGCGTCAGACGTGGAGTAGTTCGGCAGGCGGAGGTCTGAGAGGAATCTGTCCCAGTGTGAAACGTTTAGCAGTGAACTCTCGGAGCTCGTCCGGTGTGAGCTCGCTCTGAGGAGTGTATAGACCGTCCGATCCGCTCTTCTTGTCCTCTGTGCTCTTGGTCACAGTCGCTCCGCTACCAAAACCCCCAACACCAGGAGGAGCAGTGGACGCAGACGAGAAGCTGAACCCCGAGGCAGAGCTCTTACTCGCTGTAGGATCAGAGAAGGAGAAGCTGGAGGCAGAAGGAGCCGACGAGCCAAACTGGGAAGCAGCCGGCTGAGGCACGGATGATCCGAACCCGGAACTGGAGGCGGAGAAGCTGAATCCAGCAGCACTACCTGAAGCACTCGAACCAAATCCTACTGGAAAGGGAGCACAGGAGAAACTAAAATTACCCACAATGCTCTGCAACAACGTAGGCATTACATAACGAACTCCTAGCGTCCTGCAGGAACGTTCCATATTACAGAACGTTTTGTTGTCTGCGTTTTGATTGTAATGATATCCAGTTCAGAATTCAAACAGCCTACCTCCTACTCGAAGTCCAGATGCTGATGATGAAGATCCAAATTCAGAAGTTGTTGATGCTGATGAAGATCCAAATCCAGATGTTGTTGGAGCTGATGAAGAGCCAAATCCAGATGTTGTTGGAGCTGATGAAGAGCCAAATCCAGATGTTGTTGGGGCTGATGAAGAGCCAAATCCAGATGTTGTTGGGGCTGATGAAGCTCCAAACCCTGATGCTGAAACTCCAAACCCTGTTGATGATGAAGATCCAAACCCAGACGTTGAAGAAGACCCAAACCCAGACGTTGAAGAAGACCCAAACCCAGATGTTGAAGAAGACCCAAACCCAGACGTTGAAGAAGACCCAAACCCAGACGTTGAAGAAGATCCAAACCCAGATGATGCTAAAGACCCGAAACCCCCTCCACCTGAGGATGCCTGTGCACTCGGGTTGCTGAGCTCTGCTATCTGTGGACACACATTTTACTCCTGCGTTTTCTTACAAGTTAAAGAAAGAAGCATTGATATCAAACTACAAACCAGGACCTGCTGGGGAGAGTGTGTGTGTGTGTTTGTGTATATCAATGTGTTATTGAGTTTCTCACCATGGCAGTGCGCGTGTTAGCGCTCATGGTCCTCAGTTCCTGAACTCTGGATCTCCACTGATTGGCCAACTGCTGGACTGAGTTCACCTTCATGAAACATATCACACATTAAACACCAGCAACCGGGCCATGATCATCATGATCATTCAACACGCACACACACGCGCGCGCGCGCACACACATGCAGCTCAGATCACTGCCATAGAGAGATTACCACAGAAACCAAACCCAAAGGTAAATATTAATGGATTATAAAGAGAAATAAAGGGAGTTTTTACTATCAGTATTGTGTTCTGTTCTCTTCATTTTTATAGATATTATTTTTCTCGTAATAAATCCAACCTTGTTTTAAAGTATACTTTCTCAGAGATCCACCACATACTAACAAGACAAATTCCTTGCATGTGAGAACCTGCTGATTCTAATAAATGCAGCTTCCTGATTCTCACACTTGAGTCGACCAGGAAAAAAATCCAGATTAATTCCTGACCATGGGTACGTATCACCTGTAATAAACTGCAGCCTCTGGCAGCTAACCGACATTAAAGATACCACAGACACATGAAAGCAGACATCAAAGCCATGATGAAAAAGTGTAGCAGGAGAGAGTACAGGCTTCAAGATTCGCTTACATAGGACTGTACGTCTCCAGTGGCTCTGCTGGTGTAGTACTCCATCCGCAGCTCCTCTGGAGATAGCTCCACAAACCCTACACACACACAAAGTACAGTTACACCCCACACAACCTCACTGTGAAGCGTTTAATCCAGCGTGCTTGTCACCCACCTGTGATGGAGTCTTTGAGGGCGGAGTAGCAGGAGAAGAGCCACTGTCCTGAGCTCTCCCACACCTCCATGTCCTTCTGAATCACTTCTCTGTCAATCAAACAGGAAGTTCACAAACACAGAGCTTTTTTCAGCCAAGAGAACATCTTTTAGAAACAGACCGAGATGTGGACCTGCTGATATTTCAATTACTCACAGCTGTTTATCTGCTTCGTCTTCTCCTCCTCCTCCTCTCCCTCCAGTTCTCCCGTACCCGCTCTGGGTGTTGTCCAGAGTAGAGAAGCGGTTCTGCGTGTTAAAGCTGAAGTTAGAACTCCGGTCATCTCTCCCTGTTCCGCTGGATCCTCTACTCCAGTCCCCGCCTCCGTGGGAGAAAGACGAGGGCTGGACCACGGGTCCCCCCGAACGCTGTGATGGGTTCACCCACACCCGGTTCACAGAGCCTACAAAACAGGAATGCATTGAAATAGAAGTGTCAGAAAGCTGTTTGGTTTTATTATTTTTTTAAAAGAAATCTACTTCTTGGGTGCTGCTTATTATAGTATTATTTTGATTACTTATTTTAGACTATTTGTGTTTTTGACTTTAAGCTGCTTGCAGTGCCGGTCCCAAGCCCAGATAAAAATGGGAGGGTTGCATCAGGAAGGACATTTGGCACAAAACCAGTGCCAAGCTTAATTAGTTAATTAACACATTAATTAATTCATTCATTCATTCCATAACCTCGCACTACAGTACATCTAAATTCACACTCTTATCTAGAACTCCTAATATCCTGAACGGCATCTATGCTAATTCTTTTCCATCTGTTCTTCCTTTCTCTACCCATCTGGTGGCATCTGGAGATTGTGCCATCTCCAGTAGACAGAGACCAACCCTGCAAGGATCAGATGAGGATGGGTTCCCTGCTGAGTCCGGTTCCTCTCAAGGTTTCTTCTCATTGCCGTCTCAGGGAGTTTTGCCCTCAGCACCGTCACCCTCGGCTCGTTCATCAGGTACGATCTCACAATCACATTATTATCTAAACACATTTTTTTCTCTCATACACGTCCATAAAATTTCTTTTCATTTTGTGAAGCTGCTTTGAGAAAACACCAGTTCAGCCGCCACTTGCAGATGCAGTTCCGCGCCAGTAGGTGTCGGTAATGTGCACAGTGCTAAAACGCTGAGAGTAACCCTTTTCGAAACGTTTTTAAAAACACAGCTGTACAGCTATAGAAAGATGTTTAAATCGGTTTTAAGTAGAAGTTGATTAACTGGTCCTAGGGCACTGACCTCCCCCGCCGCGGGTACTTTGGCTTCTCCCTCCTCTCGGGTGTTCGTTCCAGCATTTGTCCCCGTAGCGACATCTCCCCTGGAGGTAGTAACTGCACACCGTCATCCTCACACACACACACTCTCTCTCACACACACACACACTCACACCCACAAGAGTAGGACTAAACGCCACAACACCACAACACTGATGGACAGAAACACCACCTTCACACTGCTCCTGGTTCCTGTTCGGATTCTTCTTCTGTGGTTTGGTTGATGAAAACAACAGTCTGCCGCATTACCGCCACCTACTGGCAGAAAGTAAGAAGCGAGCTGTTTCCTGAAATAATGATCATTTATTTAAAAAAAACAAAAAACAATGTAAAACAATACTGAAGGCGTTTATCCAAAATATACAATAATCTCTTTCGAATAGTTGATATTGAGATGTGTCTAATAGATTTCATAGTTTTGAAATCCCCAGTATTGTTTTAGAATGTAGAAAATAAATCACTAAACAAAAACAAAGAAATCTGAAAATGATTCCAAACTTTTGAGCCATAGTGGAGTTCTCAAGACTCCCAATAAAAATTGTTTTTGTTTTGTTTTTCTTTAGACAGGTTGTTTGCTTCCATCTCAAACCTGGTCATAAGTATTTGCACGCCTGTAAAGAATGCAACATATTACATGACAGTAATATCGAATGTTTGGGTTCAATTCCCATCTCTGTGTGCATAGGGTTTGCATGTTCTCCCCGTGCTTGGTGGGTTTCCTCTGGTACTCCTGTTTCCCCCCACAGACCAAAGACCTGTAGGTTAGGATAATTGGCATTCCCAAATTGTCCATAGCGTGTGAATGAGTGTGTGAGTATGTGTGCCCTGCGATGGATTGGCACCCTGTCTAGGGTGTACCCCGCCTTGTGCCCGAAGTCTCCTGGGATAGGCTCCAGGCCCCCGGCGACCCTGAGTAGAGGACTAATAGATGATGAGTGAATGAGAGGTTTTACTGGCCTATGTGCATATAGATTTTTTGAGAATGTTATTAACATTAATTGTAAAAGTAGTTAGATGAGATTAATTCTTTAATGTTGGATGCTGGTTGTGGGAAACAAATTCCGTTCTTTCATGTTTAACATGTTGAATAATAAAGCTAACCGATATAATTTTTTGAAGAAGATGAGTTAAAAAAAAAAAAAAAATTAACTGTGGTGAATAACCATAATCAAACAAACATGGACGCGGGAAAAGACAAGTTTTCTTTTTTTTACTTCATTATAAATGTATATCCAGCTGGTGTGTTTTCTCATCAGCATAACGGCTCGGATTAACTTTAATTTTAGTCTTAATAGCACTCTAGCTGCGCGCTCGGGTTTATACAGTATATAAAGTAAGAGCAAACAGGACGGACCAATCACAACGCAGAAGCGGTGGAACGAGCCGGGTGACGTCATATAGGCAGACCGTCAGTTCACAGCGTGTTGACCAATCAGAACGCAAGGCCGCATGGAACTACGTGATGGACACAAGGCGTCGGCCAATTGGAAGCGTGTGTGCTGTCAGACGGGGGCGGGGCAAGCTCCGATTTGCGTTTGATAGTAGGTAGCGATGGAGATGTAGGATTTAAACCGAACCGTGCAGCGGATCGGGCGGCGCGCTTCAACAACATCATCATAAACATGGGGGTTTTAGAGGCTAGCAGCGGGCTGATGGAGCGCGCAGCGGAGCGGATCATGGGTGAACACCTGAGCTTCGCCATCCTCGCCGCCTCCGCGGTCACCCTCACCGTGGCGTACCTGTCCACCCGGGCGCTCAGGCTGCAGGCGGAGAGAAAACAACACGGACACGTGAGTACAGGCGTGCGCGCTCCCGGTCAGCGCGGCCGTGCGTGTCACCGTGGAAACGGAGCAGTCCATCCTCTAGTGGAGACGCGCGCGCGCGCTGTGTGTGTGTGTGTGTGTGTCCTCACAGTTAATACATTCGGGAAAAATGTCAACATGTTATTAGTTAATGATAAAAGTAGATGATGCGTTTGTAATCAGGTCATCACTCAACACCCCTGTGGAACCATGGTTCAGTCTCCTCAGATTCACGTCTAATATGACTATGCTAAGCTAACACGCATCGCAGTTAAACTAAGCTTAAATACAGTTTTGTTTTATTAAGTATATCTCGATATTTTAATTTTAAATATTTTCTGATTTAGATTTGTTTTTCATTAATTAAAATGTGATTGAGTTAAACTATTTTTAATGAAAATACTTTAATGTAGTTGTTAATTACCTCGGAAAAATTATTAGAACTTGCAAATAAATATTTCTAATGTTAAGTAATTTCCTTAATAGATCAGTTATTACACAAAACTCTGATGAATGACCATGAACAAACAAACAAAACAGATGCTGGAAAATACACGATTTTTTGTTGTTGTGTGTTTGTGTGTGTGTGTGTGTGAAGAGTAAATACTTTCAGCTGTGATTATGATTAAAGTAGATTTAATGATCTGTTTGTAGGTTTTCTATTTGTGTACAGGATTTTCAGTGTTGTTGGTCATGACTGAATGACTATGCTAAGCTAACACTTCACAGTTAAATCACAGTTAAACTGAACTTAAATCCAATTTTATTTTAATATATTTGATATTTTTTGTTTTTCATTCATAAAAAATGTGATGATAAAAAAATGAATGAAATAACTTGTGTAGTTATTAATTAAAAATATTGAAAAGGCATTTATTAATCAACCAAATGTATTACAACTTGCAGATAAAAGTTGTGTAAAGCACAAGACAATTACAAAATACATTTAAATAAAATTGAGTTAGATAAACATTATACATATCCTGTTCTGATTACATTTTATTGCAGCACAGAGCATGTTAAAGATTAATGACGCATGATGACGTATTGACTAGTGCAAGGGACATTTTCTTTTAATAAACTTTCTTCAGATTAATAATTTGAGTATTTAGAGTTTAACAATAACACACTTCATATTTAGTGCTAAATATTATAATGTTTCAGTGTCATACCTAAATATTTTGAATAAAAGTGTTTGCAGATGCTAACTGTGCATGAACTGTAATGCAATAATAATATTAATAATTAATAGATTATTTATAACAATAATAATAATAAATGAATACATTTATTTCCTTTCCACAGAAATATCCGCCATACATCCCATCCAATTTCCCATTCCTGGGTCACGCCATCGCTTTCGGGAAAAGTCCCATCGAATTCCTGGAGAACGCATACGAGAAGGTGATGTCCTCATCCTCATCAGGCCTTCAGAGGAACTAAAATATGATCTCATATCAAATTATATTAAATAATTAGTCCAAAATACCAGACCGTAACTGTACTACAGAACAGGGTTTCCCCAAAGCCCTACGTTCACATTAACCCTCTGATTCTGTCCGAGACAAATGCGACCCGTTTCAAGATAAAATATTCCCTGAACATTATCCAGTTTATTTTATGGGAACATGACTTCAAAGTATTTAAACACATCAAAAGTAATGGCGATCATTTTATATGATTTTGGAGGTCTCCAAACAGATCAAACTAGTTGGGGAACATCTTGTTCAGGTGCTATATAGAGCATGGGAACATCGGGACATTCGCCACGATCCCATTAGAAGCCATATAACTCTGGGGACCACACAGGCCTGGGAGCACAGGGTCCGGAAGATAGTGTCTGAAACACAGGGTGTGACCCCTACAGAACTCTACAGAATATTGTGTATATTAGTGGCATAGTTAACTATTGCTAGAAGGAATCCTGTAATAATCCTGTAACAAAAGGAGTGAAGATGAGAGAAAAAATAGTTTCAGTTAAGTATCATGTTGTAATTCATGTATCGCAACACTGACTTCAAAATTATTTTTTAAACATTTTTTGTATTTCGTACATGTTTACATTTAAGATTGCAAAATTTTGCCATGACTTTATGATCCTACAGGTGGCGCTGTGGGTTTATATGATTTACAAAAAAAGGTTAATATTGCATCAGAATATTTATAACATTGTGACACTTGAGGTTATATCGTAGTGGCTGATCCCTGGTGATTCCTGTCCCTAAATAGGACCAAACTACTTTTACTCGACACTGCGATGGTTCAATCAAAGTAATTGTGTTTAAGGCTTTAAAGTTCCATCAGAACCAGTTATGTTCCTAAGATTATTTTTAAAGGTATATAACATTCACATTTCCACAATAAAAGTACAGTGTAAGCAGTCCTGGTGCCTTAATTAATGCGTCGTCCTGGTTTTGTATCTTCTCTGTCTGGTGTTCATGTTTTCAGTACGGCCCTGTGTTCAGCTTTACCATGGTGGGGAAGACCTTCACCTACCTGGTGGGAAGTGAAGCGTCCGCTCTGATGTTCAACAGCAAAAATGAAGACCTGAACGCCGAGGACGTTTATTCACACCTGACCACACCCGTGTTCGGCAAAGGAGTCGCCTACGACGTCCCGAACCACGTACGCCACTGCTGAGCCCCTACTGAAAGAAATACAGCAATTTATAAAAATGAGATGAAATGAAATTAAGGGGTGGAGAAGAAGGATTTAGAGAGAAAGAATGTATGAAAGGAAAAACGAGTATGATTGTGAAATAGAACTGGGGAAAGATTGGGGAGCATATACAGCGTACAGGATGAGTATTTAGATTTTATTTAGATGTTTGTGTGTGTGTGTGTGTGTGTGCGCACACAGGTGTTCCTGGAGCAGAAGAAGTTGTTGAAGACGGGGCTGAATGTGGCTCGCTTTAAGCAGCACGTCCAGCTAATTGAAGAAGAAACAAGGCAGTATTTCACCCGCTGGGGAGATAGTGGCGAGAAAAGTAAGATACAACACACACACGCACACAAACACATTTAAATTTTGGTTTCTGTTTATTTTTAACCTGGAAATCAGATGATTTTTTTATGCTGTTATGCTAAAGATTCCCCACAAGGTGGCACTGCTAGCACTAATGAGAATCAACCCAGCCTCAGGGGCCAAACAAACCTGTTTCCCAATAAATTTCTGTTTACTCGCTGCTGTTTACGTTTAAGCTTTCTCTCTCCGTTGCATTACAGATCTGTTTGAGAGTCTGAGCGAGCTGATCATCCTGACGGCGAGTCGCTGCCTGCACGGCGTGGAGATCCGCAGCGTTCTCACAGAAAGTGTAGCTCAGCTCTACACTGACCTTGATGGAGGGTTTACCCATGCTGCGTGGCTGTTACCCCAGTGGGTGCCACTGCCTAGCTTCAGGTACTCCCCTCACGGAGCAGTCCATTGTAAAGGATGAGTTGTCACGACTCCATTGGATGACACAAGATCTGCATTCTTTTCTGCAGACAATAACGCAGGGCTTGGCCATGCTTTTTTCTTTTAATTATATAGGCTTTTGTGTTTTCACTAGATTTGCCTCCAGGCTTTGGTGTGACTGTAAAAGAGATAATGATAACTGGGCTATTATATCTTTTCGGTTTTCCCTGGCCTCCAGCTGAGCATAAACAAACCTATACTTATTTAAATATAAATGCTGTTTAATCCAGCATGCAAGTGATATGAGTCCTAGCCTCAGGAGACAGTATGTTGAGATCATTTGCAGAAAGAGAGAGCAGGTTGTCAAAGCCTGCACAAAAGAACTGAACAAACACCTTCTGAAATATTCATAATCCAATGGTTGGGTTGAGGATGGTAACACTTTAAAGATTTCAACATTTTTATGCATTCGATCAGCGATTATCTGTCAGATCTGTCCGTTCATACCTTGAAGAAGTCATGCCACAATACGATTAGCACCCTGGCTGATGGTTAGTTAGTAGAATAAGTCAGTAGAGGGAAAACAGTAGTGGGCCAACCATTGACCCTTGAGGGATACCGGCAATGATGTTAGCACATGTTGGACTGAACCTTAGGCATCTGGCAAATGAGATTAGCAGGAAACATGCCAGTAAAATGTTTCTATCTGTTTGCAGGCAGAGAGACCGTGCACACAGAGAGATCAAACAAATCTTTTACAGAGTGATCGAGAAGCGCCGGAAGAGCGGCAAGAAGCAGGACGACATCCTGCAGACGCTCATAGACGCCACGTACAAGTATGGCTCCTCGCTCGTCACTCATTTCTATACACATACGATGTAGTCCGTCACGCTTCTCCTCAACCTGTCTGTCTCTCCGTAGAGACGGGCGTTCTCTAAACGACGATGAGATTTCCGGGATGTTGATCGGCCTCTTGTTGGCCGGTCAGCACACTTCGTCCACCACCAGCGCATGGATGGGGTTCTTCCTGGCGCGGGACTCTGAGCTGCAGAAACGCTGCTACAGCGAACAGAAGCAAGTGTGTGGAGAAAGCCTGCCGCCCATCACCTACGAACAGGTCAGGCAGCAGCTCAGTACCCTGTGAAAAATGTCCCTGCCATGTGAGACCAGGGTTCGGTCCATTGAGTGTAGTCGGAACACTGTTTCTGAGAGATTTGATCCCTGGTCTTGTTGACTTAACAATAGTCAGAGATCACTTCCACAGGATTTCCACAGAATTGCGGTGTGGCCTGGAGTGTTTTCACACAATAATGAATCCGGATTCGTCCGCTTACCTTCTGTTTAGTGATGTAAAACAGTACGTGATGGCAGAGGGAAGGGTTATTATGGACAGCGGAGAGTGGGGATGGAAATCATCTATAATAAACTCGCGGACGTCTATTGATTGGAAACTTACCTTGCTTTGTTTGAGATGTTTAACGTGACGATCTGGTGTTGTGTAGCTGAAGGAGCTGACCGTGCTGGAAGGCTGTCTGAAGGAAACTCTGAGGCTCCGCCCCCCCATCATGACCATGATGAGAATGGCTCGAACTCCTCAGGTGTGCATCGTTTCAGCACCGCACGTACACCTCGAAGGTTTCAGGAATCCTGCGTAGAATCCTAACTTCTGTATGTCTCCGTCTCTGTCTCTGGTGCAGAAAGTTGGAGAGTACACCATCCCTCCAGGACACCAGGTGTGCGTCTCACCCACAGTAAACCATCGCCTCCAGGACTCCTGGGATCGTCGACTGGACTTCGACCCGGACCGGTACCTTGGGGACAACCCCGCCTCCGGAGAGAAATTCGCCTACGTGCCGTTTGGAGCAGGTGGGCTCGGTCATGCGGGTTAACACACACACACACACACACACACGGACACACACAGTGCTGAGGCAGAGTGTGGTCGAGTTTATCTAGCTGAGAATGAAACATTCTATTGCGATATGTCACGATATGGTCAAAGCAGAAGGGTCAAGGTGAAAAGTATCGGCCCAAAGGTCATACAAATTAAAAACATACTTGTAGCAAAACAATCCAATAGCTATTCAGTAATACACACAGTATATAAAAAGCTTGGGCTGATCTACATGCTACGTCCAAAAGTATGTGAACCCCTGCCCATCACACCCAAATGAGGTTTTTTTTTTTTATTATTATTTTTTTATTATTGCCACGGAAACACATGGTTGTACAGAAGAACGTCTCCATGTGTCCTCTAGTGGTAAAATGTCAAGTCAACTGTCCATTGTCTTATGAACTGAGACAGATAGAACACAGACAGGCCTTTTACCATCATGTTTGTTGATTGTTTGTTTGTTTTTTTGTTGACAGGTCGTCACCGGTGCATTGGCGAGAACTTCGCCTACGTGCAGATTAAGACCATTTGGTCAACATTGTTGCGTTTGTTCGACTTCGAGCTGGTAGATGGATATTTCCCCACTGTGAACTACACCACTATGATACACACACCCACCAAGCCCATCATCAGATACAGACGGAGGACATGATACACACACACACACACACACACAGCGCTAACAGCTGAAGGTCCTGGAACATCCAGGGTGTGACTGGATCAGTCATACAGAGCAGCAGGGATTGAGAACCATAAACACACACAAACACATTCTCTCTCTCTCTCTCTCTCTCTCTCTCTCTCTCTCTCTCTCTCACCTGAGTGATTCCATTTGTAAATAAACAGTTTTATAAATATACACATATCTACTCTGAACCTGCGCACGCTGTGTGATTCTTCTTCTGTTTCTGTTAATTATTTCGTCCTGAAAGAGATTTGAGTTTGTACAAACTAGTGTTAAAGTTCTCCTAGCTACTACTTATAATTCACCTTCCATCTCCAACATTAGCTAGCAGGCTAAGCACACACACACACAGACACACGCTACAGAAAGTAGTAATTAGGTTGCTACATCAATCACACAGAACACATCTGGACAAAGTTGTTTGTGAACGTTAGAATGGCTGAAACAACGTTGCAAATACAACCTTTAAACCACTTAGCATTCACGGCAGTACATATTGTATACACTGCGTACAAACATTATTATTATTATTTTTTTAATTATTATTCATATATTTATATATTTTTTATATATTTAAACGTTTTGATCTTGGTCAATTGCCTTAGCTGAAAAACTACATATATATATTATATCTACATATATTATTGCAGAATTGATTTGTTTATCAAGTTTAAAATCACTGTGCAGTAAAACACTAACAGATGTTGTTGCATATGATTTAAGGGAAGACGTCTCGATGAAAGGGTCCAAATACCAGCACTTCAGTTTATGGATATTTTGACATCCATAAGATATTGCTTAAGTATTGTTAAACTGTTTGTATCCTTCTGTTTTAAAGGAATATAATTTTTTGTATTATCTACATAATAAAGAAAAGAAAGTCTTAATAATGAATCTCAATAAGAGTGTGTAAAGCGAGAATTGCAAAGGCCAGAGAATAGACCCTTGAGGGACCCCTTTAAGTGCAGAATTAAGTGCTGGGGGAGCCATCTTACACTCAAGGAGGGTTTTCATGTGGAACATAAGTTTGACCTGAGTAAAGCCAGCAGTGTCAGGGGTGCATGGGTTCATACGAAGCAGGTGATGTCAAATCACGAAGGCAGGTCTGACTGCCACAATGTTTCAACAACCAGACATTCCTGACAGGCTGTTCCTGAGCTAAGCGCTTAAGCGAGTTGCACGTTGTGGTGTCACAGGTGCGAGTGTTGTGACCTCTCAGCTCCAGGGTCGACTCCACTGATTTACTCCCTGGACTGTGGATGTGTGCAGGCTTTCAGACTTCTTTGAGGTATATTTATCAGAGTTTTACACAGAAGGTTTAATACAAAGCAGAATGGAACAAGACAGTAATGTTGTGCAAGGCGACTGTGGTTATGTAGTATGCCGTGTAAATCAGCTTCCGGA
Source organism: Clarias batrachus (assembly GCA_003987875.1). Taxonomy (NCBI): domain Eukaryota; kingdom Metazoa; phylum Chordata; class Actinopteri; order Siluriformes; family Clariidae; genus Clarias; species Clarias batrachus. The sequence goes on along the minus strand of QMIH01000765.1, from coordinate 48,390 downwards.
TCACATGAGCTTCACCGCTAACATCATATCACATGTCCAGTAACTGTCACACAAAAAAGAAAGTCTGCATCCTGTGCAATGCAGTCGCGTAAGTGAGGCTGAGAACCACAGGCAGGCTTCAAAAAGAGGAACTTACAGTATATATGTGTATACACACACACACACACACACACACTTCTTACAAACTTCATACATCCTACTGCTCATTACTGCTCTCTGCGCTGATTAGTATATGTGATGCACACGGCGGTGACTTCCACTACCTTGCACATTCACTTTATGTCCATCTGTTACACAGAACTTTTCTCCTGGTCTTTATTTAATCTGTACAGTTATTGAACGTTGTTACTGTGTGAAGTGTCTTTACTTCGAGAATCACGGACACCTGGAATCAAATTTCTTGTGCTTGGTGAATAAAAACCCGATTCTGCTTCTGATACACACACACACACACACACACATATATATATATATATATATATATATATATATATATCTGCAAAGAAACAAAAACACAGTGATGTGACCTACTTCTGCATTAAATCTGCATTATGGCACTGCGTTCGTGCGAGAGTCTAGAAACTGACACATTCAGTACCACAGACTTGTCTTTGTGGTTTTACTACTTGTCCCGTATCAACACTCGAGCTTGTCTTTATCTTTAAGTCAGAGCTGCTGAGTTAGAGTGTGAGTGACGGGTTCCCTTGAACCCCCCTGATGTTCATTAATTTCTTATAAGATCTGATGTGATTTGACCACAAAAACAATTGTAAATAGTGTAAAACATTCCAAATAACAAGCGTTCTACTTCAATCATTTGCGCATTGTGTATTAACGGTTGGTGCTTATTCTAAAACTACAATAGGCAGAATGAATGAAATACTCAGTAAGGAAGTGTGGAGTTCTTGTGTCATGTCAAACCCCCAACCCGGGTTTGTTTCCCAGCATGCAATTCACCTGTCACATGGTCTCGATTGCATTCACCTGCATCTTGTTCGGTCAGATCAAGTTTGTCTATTTAAAGTGAGTGTTTGAGAAACAGAGGGTGTTTCCTGTAAAAAGCTATGAGTCTTCCAAAAATAATTTTCTGCAGCATTTGCTGATTTTCTGCGTAAGCCGAAGTGAAAGTGCCCCAAGGTGCTCAGAGTAACAGCAAAACACCAGCTCCTCAGCCGCGCCCGAAGCCGTGTCTCCTGTCCACCATCATGTGGAGGCTGGTGAAACGGTCAAATCACAGTGCTGCGCTGGTTCATGCCATCATGTGCCTGAGACATGCTTTAATCCTCTGAGGACATTATACCTGCAGAGCAACCCAACCTGATGTTATGCTGGTGCCACCGCTCAGCTTCAGGGATACAGCGCTGATGATCCCACCTGGTTTTGGGGTTGTGTCGGTGCTAAGCTTTCCCCAAAACTCTTAGTAACAATGTCCGATACAAGTTCTGGCCCCATGTCCAGTTTGACCAGAGCCTCCATGCCACAGGACAACTGTTAGGTGCTGGGAGCAGTGCTCTTGGGCATGGTTAGGGGAGTGTCAGTGTCGCCCCTAGTGCTGCCCATCTACAGGTGCACTTCATGTCACTTTTGTGTTCACCTGAACGGAACAATACCTACCTTAACCACCAGCGCAGGCCACCACAGACTCTCCTAGGTCAGCAGGGGGCGTCGCCCAGCACACTGGGCCGTGTACATAAACACTCTTATTAGGCCCCTTTCCTTCTTAATCCTTATCCTTTATATCAATTTCATTGTGAGTTCAATCATTCAAAAACACTGTATCACTATTTCTATTCATAAGGACACGCCTGAGCTAACACACCTGATTAAGAGAGAATACACCCCATATATTACGTGTAGTGCAGCAGTCATGCAGGAGCCGTGCAACAAAGGGAATGTATGAGTGTATACACTCACAACAAGTCACGATATAGCAAGAGAAATAAATAGATAAAAAGCAAACACACACACATTTAACTGTGCAGTCAAAGTGCCATTAGTGACGAGAGCTACTGGAAAAAGAGGAAAGCAAAAAGCAAAGGTAACGACTACTAATAATGATAAATAATGAGTGGATAAAGCGGAAGCTTCAAAAAAAATCAATGTATTATTATTATTATTATTAAAGGAGAAGAAAACTGAAACAAACTTTCCACCCACCCCGAACATAACTCAGAACTCACACACACACGCACGCACGCACACACACACACACTCTCCGGCTAAGACATATCTGTGTGAATTGGCACGGAATCTGTGTGACGGAGTGGAACGCCTGGCCAACAAAGATAAGAAGACGATAACATCTCTATGTGCAGAACTCGATGGAACTGAATCATCTGTAATGCCAAATACAGCAGGTAGTGGACGTGGCCTTCAACCGTACGCTAAGTGCAGTGGACATGAGAGTCATGCAGGTTTGGGCACAAAAAGAACATTAAATTACAGTGAGAGGCGTGGCACCTGGCACATCTGTCCTCAACACCAGGATATACTCACGAAAGCTTCCTCAGCATCCAGAGAGGTTACAACCTCAGGAGATACAGATGTTTGTTTGGAGGTGATTAAGATTTCAGGTGATGAAATATCCTAGAGCTTTTAGCAGGGTTCCTCATGGCTCCGAGAGACGGACAGCTGTACAGTACTACTCACAGATAAACCTGGGCCTGCAGAGGGACTTAGACATTCATCCAAAAAGATGTGACATGATGAAGGGAAAAACAAAAAGGCTCCCACGGATTGAACAGAACAAGAATTATGCGCAAAAATGGAAGTAACTCAAGTCTTCTCATACCCAGCTTACAAGAATGTGTAAAACATATCTTTAAAGAGGAAGAAGAGAAATAGATCCCCAAGAACCTGGAGCTGAATATTTCTAGGATCAGCCCAGTACAGTAAATGGACCAAACATGGGTAAAATATATGATACATATTTGGCATGACAGATGACCTCGGAGCTGGAGTGCAATATATCAAAGCAAAAACAGTAACTTTACTCAAGTACAAGCCGGTATAGTCAGAGGAAGTCACAACATGTAAACAGAAAATGTCAAAAAATCCCTGTTTAACAATAAACCAGAATAAAAATGTAAATATTTTACAACACTACGGTTGCAGTTCACGCTGTTTGATGGTTTTAATGCAGTCTTTTCCTTTTTCCTACACCACTGTTGTGGGTGATCCTCAGCCACGCAGGCCGTAGCACGCGCCCTCAGTGACACCGAGTCGTCACCGCATTAAGAGAAGCAGTGATGTCATCAGTACAATCAGAGAGCGAGCGCTCCATCTCACCCGCGGTTCCCTTTAGCGCAGACAGTCCGGCATCATGGCGGCCTTATCATTAGCCAGTTGTGGTTTTACAGCCTGTAACTCTGATGTAATTGTGGACAAGTCGTCCCCCAGTGCAGCACGAAGTTCCGCCTTAAAAATATCTGGGTGGGTTACTCTTAATCATCTTCATTAGCTTTGATTGATTTGATGATACTGTTGATCTTTCAGCACTGTTATGATGTTCCAGTTATTCTCCCTGCGTGCGATCGAGGCCTCACAGCTGCTACCGTGTGATAATCTTTAACTACTTACATGATTATCATTTCACATGGTGAGAAAAAGGGGGCGGAGCCTCGAGCCGCTGTCCTTCCACGGTATTCCTGTGATCGACAGACTGGACATAGTCGCTCCCTCCGGTGTCGGCGTGACGCTGTACGAGTCGCTGCGGCTGCACAGGAACCCAGACGTCCAGCGTGACTTTTCCTGCTTGTTCTTCAAGTGATGAGTCACGACTGGATCAAGAGCAAAATATGGAAATTGTTACGGCGGATGAGTGAAGGATGTGGAGGACATATTTCTTGACAGATTCTTAGTAAATAAATCTTTTAAAAATCTGATCACGTTATGACTGAACGTTGTATGAAGAAGGGTGAGAAGTGTTCACACTGACGTTTCCACGAGCACCAGGAACCCTGTGGTCAGTCAATAAAAGAAAACAATAATAATAATAACAATAATAATAATAATAATAATAATAATAAAAGGACAGATGTAAAAAAGAGACCACACATGGCACCACACGGTTCTGTGAATGAGGTTTTAACTCTCTCCTAAGGATTTAATCTCTGAACCAAGACCCACTGATGTTACATTTGATACGAAACTGGTGTTCCACTCAATATTACCATGTTTTCTCGCTTTCACATTCCTGTGGAGATCAGGGGAAACGAGCACTGTGCAGTCTACACTCAGGTCTTCTTGTTGTGTGCAGCACCGGAAGTCCCAGCTGAAGAAGCCGAGAACCTCATGCCTTCCGTTTTGTTCATTTATTAAACCACAGACTGATAAAGCAGCAGAGCAGACAGGCGGGAAAACCACAGACGTGTAAACTAGACACGCAATAAGAGCAGCAAGGTTACGTGTGTAATACTGCAATCCCCGTCAGTCTTTCTCCCATCATGCATAGTGTCCACTGTACAAGCCTCTGGAGACAGTGTTATGATCTGGGGTCGCTTCAGTCGCTCAGGTCGASACTCAATARCATSAAGTCACATGACCACCTGAGTGTACTGAATCACCAGCACATCACATCACAGGAGGGTTTCTGCTTCACTGATGGTACGTGTCATGTTCCAGGATTCCAAGACTCAGAGTGTAAGAGTGTGAGAGAGAGAGAGAGAGAGAGAGAGAGAGCGGCTCTGCGAGTGTGAGGAATCATTTACACACATGATGAACTGGATGAAATATAAGAGTGTGTCACTTTGTTTTGTGTGTGTTGGGCCCAGTAGGGTATATGTTCATTTTCAGTTTACTCTGTAGAGTACAGTGGACCCTGAGCATACGAACGCCCCGGCTGGTGGATTTTCGACTGAATCAAGACCTTTGCTGGACTTTCCTTCACCATGATGCTGTTCGTCTCATCTGCTGGTGTTAACCAAACCCAAGGACACGAAAGACACAAATATAAAACAACACAAATATCAAACAGACACTGCAGGGCACAAAACATGACTATGTACAACTATCTACTGAACTAATATGTTGGTGTGTTGGTGTGTATGTGCAGGAATCTATAGTCCCAAGTCCAGCATACTGTGTGTGCGTGTGTGTGTGTGTGTGTGCGTGTGTGTATTGTATGGGCTTCACTGGCTTGATGAGTCAGTCCAGGGGCATGATGATGAGAAAACGCTGTCCTGTGAGACCGTCCCAGACTGTCCATAAAGAGACAGGATGATTGACAGTCTCATACAGCGCCGGGAAAACTGTTCACATGCATACAAACACCAACGGAGCGTCGGCATCACGGCGTCTTCGCGGCTTCCCTTTAAACATGGTCAGCTGAGTTGCTTGCGTCACAGGGGATCCCCTCGTGAAAGTCTTGCGAGATTAAAATCAAAACATGACTGTTGGGGCAAAACATCACCTGGGAACAGATTATAACGTACACAACACTGTATGGTTGGCAGGTTTATAAAAAAAAAAAACATTAGTGGCTGCGCTACATGTTATCAAGAAGAAACGGAACCACTTTCAGTTTGGTCTTTAAAGCAGAGGAATCACAAATTACGGTGAGGTTTAAAGTCTATTTATTTCATTTTCACTTCATTTTCATGTATTTTCTAAATGTTTTGATTGAGTTTATATGCAAAAATATGATTATACTGTTGGAAATTGTAATATTGGTAATATTTTTGGTGGCTTGAACAGTTTATCCATCCATCCATCCATCTTCAACCGCTTATCCAAAATCGGGTCGTGGGGGTAGCAGTTCCAGCAGGGAACCCCAAACTTCCCTTTCCCCAGCCACATCAGCTAACTCTGACTGGAGAATCCCGAGGCGTTCCCAGGCCAGTGTGGAGATATAATCTCTCCATCTAGTCCTTGGTCTGCCCCGTGGTCTCCTCCCAGCTGGACGTGTCAAGAACACCTCCCTAGGAAGGCTTCCTGGTGACATCCTTACTAGATGCCCGAACCACCTCAACTGACTCGCACTTTCCACGCAAATGAGTAGCGGCTCTACTCCGAGCTTCTCACGGATAACTGAGCTTCTCATCCTATCTCTAAGAGAAAAGTCAGCTACCCTTCTGAGAAACCCCATTTTGGCCGCTTGTATTCGCGATCTTGTCCTTTCGGTCATGACCCAACGCTTATGACCATAGGTGAGGGTTGGAACGAAGATTGACCGATAGATTGAGAGCATTGTATTTTGGCTCAACTCCCTTTTTGTCACAACGGTGCGGTAAAACAATTGCAATACTGCCCCCACTGCTCCGATTCTGCGGCCATTCTTCCTCTGCTACCACTGCAGCTGCTGTCCTTCGAGGCCGCCGGTACCTTGCAACTGTCTCTAGAGTCCCCTGCGATAACATATCCCTGAAGGACTCCTTTTTCAGTCGGACAGCTTCCCTAACCCCAGGTGTCCACCACGCTGTTCGAGGGTTACTCGAGGGTTACATATAACCACTATGTAATGCAGAATTATTAAAATGTGGTGAAATTCCCACTTGGATTACTACACAGCCCTGCCATTGGGCAACACAGCGCCATGCAGAAATGTAGTTTGGTAAAAGTTCACATTTTTGCTGTACTCTTACATGGAGTAAAAGTAAAATAAATAAATGAATAAATAAATAATTTGATATCGTGGAATGCTTTCTGATTTTGTTTTATGATTATAAAAATGAATGTAATTCTAATTAAAAACAACACCACCAGCATTCTTCCTCTGCTACCACTGCAGCTGCTGTCCTTCGAGGCCGCCGGTACCTTGCAACTGTCTCTAGAGTCCCCTGCGATAACATATCCCTGAAGGACTCCTTTTTCAGTCGGACAGCTTCCCTAACCCCAGGTGTCCACCACGCTGTTCGAGGGTTACTGCCCCTTGAGGCACCCAGAACCTTAAGACCACAACTTACAGCTGCAGCTTCAGCAATAGAAGCTTTGAACATTGACCACTCTGATTCAATATCCCCAGCTCCTACAGGGATGCTGGAAAAGCTCTGCTGGAGGTGGGAGTTGAAGGCCTCTTGGACAGGGGCCTCCCCTAGACGTTCCCAATTCACCCGCAATACACGTTTGGTCTTACCAGGTCTGTCCAGTGGCCTCCCCTGCCACCTGACCCAACTCACCACCAAATGGTGATCAGTTGACAGCTCTGCCCCTCTCTTTAATCGAGTGTCCAAGACATATAAATAAAATTGACTTGACTTGACTTGACATATGGCCTCAGGTCAGATGATATGATGACAAAATCGATCAACGGCCTAAGGTGCTCTGGTACCAAGTACACTTATGAGCATCCCTATGCTTGAACATGGTATTTGTTATTGACGATCCATTTCTAGGGGTAGGGTGCGCTGCTATTTGTGTAGCAGTGAAGGCCGAGGGCCTCAATGGACCAGACCCGGGCGGCAGAAGCTGGCTCTAGGGATGTGGAACGTTACTTCTCTCTGAATAGTTTATCATTTACATTTACATAGTGGGAAAATATTTAAAAATACAAAATTTCACCTTAAGAACTCGACTGGGGAACGGATTAAACCCATTCACGTTATATATGTCTGGGAGATGAAGCTTAAACTGCCTCTGGGTCTTTTATCCATTGATTTTCCATGATACAGATACAGGGAGCCCTGAGCTCGTACCTCTGTGACGAGGCGTCTGTTACTGATGTGGAGCTGTACAGGAAACGTGCTATAGAGAATGAGAGAGAGAGTGAGAGGATCCATTGCTACATTCACACATTTACACCCTGTGTGTTTCCCCCTTCAGCACATTCCTCATCAGTTCCTCTCACAGTCTTAATTACAAACAGATTCACCTTCACATTCACATAACCTGATTTATTATTACAGCTGACGGGCCAACAGTAAAGTCCTGTTTATATCTGTGTGTGAGTGTGTATGTGTGTGTGTGTGTGTGTGTGTGGGTGTGTGTGTGTTACAGTTTTGCGGCTTTCTAAGGCAGGTCTCTAAATGGTATCTACTTCCTCATGTGTGATATTAAAGAGAGAAGACAAAAGGAATACCTCATTTAACCACAGGACTGTGCAACTTTAGATACTTCGGAGTCAGAGGATTACTTTACCAGCTTTTTTTGGTGAAATGTTGAAACACAGGATTATACAGTACAGCATTTCCAAAACCTTGAATGTGGCTCCCACCTTCCTTATGGTTATGAGTCTTGACCTAAGAAAAGTCTGGAGCTCTACATGTATATACTGTAATGACAAGATGTGTGTGTATGTGTGTGTGTGTGTGTGTGTGTGTGTGTGTGTGTGTGTTGAGAAATTTTAGGAAATCACCATCTAGACTTGTTTGTGTCGTGCGTCATGATACGCCTACCTGTAACCGGAGTCTGTTGTTTTCCATCGAGCCTTTCTACAAACATCACTCGACAGAGATCAGGATATTTATATTCAAGTGTGTAAAGGATCTGTTTTTCATGATTAAATATTAATGTTGTATTTGAACTGACAAAAATTTTCCACCATGGAAAATTCATCTACCTTGTGAAATCAAGGATGTGAACGTCCTTCTGTTAGCTACAAGCTAGCAAGCTAGCAGTGATGAGTGACGTATAATCTCAAATCGATAAATGAGTTCTATATTAATCTGCCTTTTTACACTGAAACTGAGCGTTTATGTCAAAACTCACACCTGATCCAGGAACTCTCACCATTCTCACCAGTTCCTTGTTTCTCATGGAATGAATGCCACTGTTTTGCGATGGATTTTCAAATCATGATGAATTGTGTGTAGTCCTCCAGTAAGATGGCTGTTCTCCGGGATGTGACAGGGGGCGTGTAGGGGCCCAACATGGGCTACAGAGTTTTTAACATGTTTATATGACTCTATCATTATCCATGGACTTACCGTACCAAATCATTACCTTATGCTACCCTAGCTATCACCTTAGCGCTGCCTTAGCGACTCGAGTAGAAGTAGAGATTCCCCAGGGCAAATATTACTCAAGTAAAAGTAGAACTCTTCCATTTAATTGTGTTAACTGTAATAATACAAGTACATGTCTTGTATTAGCTCACAGTAGACTTTAGCTTAATTAAACTCTCTCTCTCTCTCTGCTTCCTGATTGTGAACATGTTGTTTTCCTTGCTAATGATTTCAAAGTGATTTTCTTAGCTTGTGAAATCGTCTTCAACCAGCTGGGCTTCTAATTTCAAACACCCCAGGTGAGTATCGAACGGAAGGCAAGTCACATATAACCACTATGTAATGCAGAATTATTAAAATGTGGTGAAATTCCCACTTGGATTACTACACAGCCCTGCCATTGGGCAACACAGCGCCATGCAGAAATGTAGTTTGGTAAAAGTTCACATTTTTGCTGTACTCTTACATGGAGTAAAAGTAAAATAAATAAATAAATAAATAAATAAATAATAATTTGATATTGTGGAATGCTTTCTGATTTTACGTTTTATGATTATAATAATGAATGTAATTCTAACTAAAAACAACAGCACCAGCAACTACAAATCTAAAATATTTTTTTTCATGATTGAAAATCATCAATTGTTTATACAGTTACTTTATTTTATTTTTTTATCATACTGAATTAATTAATTAATTTAAAGAGAAACATATTTAATTTGGTTGTTTCTGAAGATCACAAACTAATTGGATCAGAGTTACCGGTATTTAAATCCATTCATTTGTTGACACCCTGATGGTTCCCTTTTCAGAGTGTGTGTAGTGGCCTGAGGCAAGGTATGAACTAACAGTGTCTTTTAATTTGGCCTGACTGAACTCCTTTATTCCTCTTTCAACCCATAGATCTTGTCAGTCCATACTGTGGACACTGCTGTCTGTGAGAGTGTGTCCCTGTTCTTAAAGACTAAACATAAACATAAATTTAGAAAGACTCAGAAAGTCTGTTTTAGTAATTTAATTAACATAGATACCACAAACTCAGACCACACTGAATGCGCAGCCAGCACCTCTGATCTGAAGCTAGGACTGTTAAATATTAGATCTCTCGCATCTAAAGCAGTTATTGTTAATGAAACTATCACAGATCAGGAGTTTGATATATTATGTTTAACAGAAACCTGGATTAAACAGGACGAGTATGTCGCTCTAAATGAAGCGAGTCCTCCTGGATACAGCTACATACACCAGCCTCGGCTAACTGGTAGAGGAGGAGGAGTCGCAGTTATTTATAACCATAATCTGTCTCTCGTACAAAAACACAGTTTTAAATCTAATGCATTTGAAGTTCTCTTTAGTAACATAAAGTCAGCTCAGTCGATCCCGCTAATCATCATTTACAGACCCCCAGGACCGTACTCGGAGTTTCTCTGTGAATTTGCAGATTTCCTCTCAAACCTTGTTGTTTTTGTAGACAAAGCGTTAATTGCTGGAGACTTTAATATTCATTTTGAGAATCCAGAAGACCCTCTGAGAACAGCATTCTTGTCCATACTGGACTCAGTAGGAGTAAATCAGTGTGTAGTAGGACCCACTCATAAAGCAGGTCACACTTTAGATTTAATATTATCCTTCGGATTAAGTATAGGAAATATAACCACAATTCCACAGTCTGAAGTTATCTCGGATCACTACCTTGTCTCGATTAAAGTGTGTTATAGTAATAATGTACACACAGCGCCGCGCTTCCACCTTAAACGTACATTTACATCAAATACCGCACAGAGCTTTATCAATAATCTTCCAGAGTTATCAACTTTGATTGGATCGCCATCTGACTTCACAGAACTCGAACAGGTGAATGAATATCTAGAGTCAACACTTCGTTATAGCTTAGATAATGTAGCTCCAGTTGATCTCTCTCCACTCTTATAGAAAATAACAAAAACAACCCAAGATTTTTATTTAATAATAAAGTAGCTAAATTAACTAAAAACAAGACCACTGCAGAAATCTCCACAAGAACATCACTTGTTTTCCTATCAAGAATGTATAATCAGAACCAGGATTATAATCAAGAGATTCAACATAAGAAAGGGACAGATAACATTGTAGCTGACACCTTGTCTCGATCTGACATGTAAGTCTGTTTCTTTTATCTGCTATTTGAAGCAATTGTGCGGGTTATTGTTTTGTGTTATCTTGATCTTGTGGGGGAATTGGGGGGGGAGTGGATTGTGATTAGCCTGGGTTTTTGGTTTATTTTCAGCCATACCCATTGCCAGTTTTTCAATTAGTGCCTGACTTAAACAATTCTTTTCATTTGTAAACATTTCACTTGGTACCACGTCTTTTGTTCTTTTGGGAAACATGCTGGGAATTCAACTTGCCAATGTCTTAAAAAATTTAAGTGTGCGACCCGTATACCCCTAGACCACCAAGGGTCGTAACAGTGACCATTCCTCATGTTTGTTATTTGGTGTTCCACAGGGTTCAGTTTTAGGCCCACTGCTTTTTTCCCTTTACATGCTTCCGTTGGGCAACATAATTCGTAAACATGGTATTAGTTTTCATTGTTATGCTGATGACACACAATTATACGTCTCCGAAAACCAGATGAGAAAAACCAGTTTGCTAAAATTGAGCAGTGTGTGCAGGACATACGAGATTGGATGTTAATTAATTTTCTTCTGCTTAATCCTGATAAGACAGAAGTTCTAGTCATAGGACCGCATGCAGCTAGAAGTAAGCTTTCTGATCACACTGTAACTTTAGATGCCTTTCTGTTCCATCAAGTGCAACAGTAAAAGACCTCGGTGTGATTATAGATTCCAGCCTTTCATTTGAAGCTCATGTAGATAATATTACCAGGATAGCTTTCTTTCACCTTAGAAATATTGCCAAGATAAGAAACATATTGTCACTAAATGATGCAGAAAAACTAGTTCATGCTTTTATCACCTCTAGGTTGGACTATTGTAACGCCTTACTGTCTGGTTGTTCAACTAGGTGTATAAACAAGCTTCAGTTAGTACAGAATGCAGCAGCGAGAGTCCTCACTAGAACCAGAA
>QMIH01000765.1:5548-28544 GCA_003987875.1 Clarias batrachus | reverse complement strand
GATGGATGGATGATGGATGGATGGATAGATGTACAGATGGATGGATGGATGGATGATGGATGGATGGATGGATGATGGATGATGGATGGATGGATGATGGATGGATGATGGATGGATGGATGGATGGATGGATGGATGATGGATGGATGATGGATGGATGGATGGATGGATGATGGATGGATGTACAGATGGATGGATGGATGATGGATGATGGATGGATGGCTGTAGTGAGTACTAGTATAGGATACGTTTTTGTTGGTACAAGAACTTGGTGAACTATGGATCCCGCAGAAGTCAATCATTTGACTTGACTCTGTTCTGTCAGTGTGACATGCAGCTCGCTCAGATGTCAGGATGTGTGTGTGTGGAATGCTGATGTGGACGGCGTTTGGGTGAACGCCATGTTTCTGACTGTGCACTGGATCTCAGTGGGCTCGTCCACATTCTGTCTTCACTGCACATGGTCACAAGCTTCATTCATTACATCCTCTCATTTATCAGTACTCGCTGGTTAATTCTCTCCATGACTACGTCCTGGTGCACCTCATGTACAGTTTCATTCCCGTCTGCGTGTACTGTACACTCCTCACACACGGGGATGTAGGAGCAGGACATCACTTTTACCTTATTAATGCACCTTCAATTGTAAACAGTGTTTTTTTTTTTAAACCTTTTCTTTTTTCCTCACTGCCTTTCTTGCTTGCTGTTTACTTCTTGTAAAATATATGACCAGTCTGTTGTAATGGTCAAATGATCCTTTTGATTTAATAAAGTATTTTATCTATTCTATCTAATGTGGGTGGATTTTTATTATCGGAATGAAGAACTCTTCTGACATGAACGTGTGTGTTGATGTAATAAAGCAGAATGTCTTGACTGCTCTCTTTGGTTTGTGACTCTTCACACATTAAACATCCATAACATCACTGTTACTCTTTCCATATTCATGTGATCATTTTCCACAACATTCTAAGAATCTCGATAGGTTTAGGCAAACTGACTTAGTGAACCCATATTTCTATTTCTTCACCTTCTGCACTTTTGTACTTTTATTAAGAAGTAATATCTAAATATATTAGAAAAAAATCTATTAAATACAATCACAGGACCAGAAAGAATTATTATTATTATTATTATTATTATTATTATTATTATTATTATTAGTATGGTGTTTACCATTGTGCCGATCATAAGGGTACTTTAGCCCTAGACATTCTCACCTTGAGGTGACGGTGCTTTATAGGAAATAATCAGAGAGAGCTGCCGGTGTCCCGAGGGGCGGGGCAGGGACGAATTAAACACTGTTCAGTTAAAAGAGGCCTCACTGACAGACCGGAATAAGAGACCAATATTACCAAAGGGTGTGAAGGAGGAGCAACAAAGAGGTTTAATAATACAGGGTTTAAACTGGACAGAAAGAATAAAGTATCAGTGTAGAGACACGAGAAGAGAAAGGAGACATGCAGAGCTTAGTCACCCTCATACTGCAGTGGATAAACCGCACCATCTCTCTGTCTCTCTCTCTGACTGTCTCTGTCTGTGTGTCTCTGTCTCTCTCTCTCTTTCTGTCTCTCTCTCTCTCTGTATGTCTCTCTGTGTCTCTGCATCTCTCTCTCTCTCTGTCTCTCTCTCTGACTCTCTCTGTCTCTCTGTCTCTCTCTCTCTGTGTCTCTGTCTCTCTCTGTCTCTGCGTCTCTGTCTCTCTCTGTCTCTGCGTCTCTGTCTCTCTCTGTCTCTGTGTTTCTGTCTCTCTCTGTCTCTCTCTTTCTGTCTCTCTCTCTCTGTATGTTTCTCTGTGTGTGTGTCTCTCTCTCTCTTTCTGTCTCTCTCTCTGTATGTCTCTCTGTGTCTCTGCATCTCTGTCTCTCTCTGTCTCTGTGTCTCTGTCTCTGTGCTGGGAATGAAGGGAGTGTGTGTAGGGCTGTTTGGCCAAGTTTTCAGAAGACTGTGTTTATTCTTTTTTCCCACTTTTTTATTTGTTTTAATTAGTGAATGTTATCATTTAAAAGATAAAAATTTATAGTCATGACCACAGAGTGTGAGACTGTGGTCACGAGTGTGAACTGACTGTAGAGTCTGATGGGGCGAATGGGAGGGGGGAGGGGGAGGGGGGGTGTCACGGGGTTTAACTAAAGCAAAAATAAAACTTTGTAAATGTGTTACATACATTTGTGTCTGTACATGTGTGTGTGTGTGTGTGTGTGTGTGTGTGTGTGTACTGTATGCATGTGTTTGTGTGTGTGTTGTATGTATGTTGATATTGAGATGTATATCTGCTCCTTCTGCTCTGTAAAGCTTCATAACGGCTCTAATCTGAGGTGCTGCTTGAGGTTAATTGGTGATTTCTGAGGCTGGTGACTCTAAATGAACTTCTCCTCTGCAGCAGTAAGTTTTGGTCTCGCTTTCCTGGGAAGGTCTTCATGAGAGACAGTTTCATCATGGAGCGCGATGGGGTTTACAAACACACTCGACACAATACTGTTATTGTAGGAACTGATCCAGAACAGCCGACATTCATGTCTTATAATAACAGCTGACTGTTAGAGTTGATGTTGTTGTTGTTACATAATTCCTGAATGTCAGGTGTGTTGTTTATAGTGTTGAAATCTTCAGTATTGTTGTAGAAATTTTTTTTTATACCAAAACAGAAAAATTTCCAAGTAACTCCAAACTTTTGAGCGGTAGTCTAGTGTGCACGCGCACACACACACACACACACACACACACACACACACACACACACACACACACACACACACACACACACACACACACACACACACAGTCTGAACCAACTCAGCGGTTTTGAGGCGTTCTGTCTGAACAGGTGAGCGCTGACGGAGGCGAGACGCACCTGCTTAAACTCCGTCTGATCCAAATTCCTGTGAATCGTCTGGACTGAGTTCTCTGGTTAGTTGGTTAGTTGGTTAGTTTCTCTGAGGTTTGTGATCGTTTAGTGTGTAAATCAGCTGAAGTGACTAAAGTGCTGCGTGTCAGACGAGTCGAGCGCAAAGTGAGTATTAAGTCTATAACTCTCAGACTGAACACTCTGACTCTCAGCTCTTCTTACACGTTTGAGTTTTACGTGAATTGTGTTTTCCTGTGGTTTTAGTAAAGTACGCAGACACACACACATACACACACACACAGTTTAATTCTCACATCTCATTATAATCACCATTAACGTGTTAAGAGCATTACCACTGTGTGTTTTATTCCTGTGATGAACTCTTTAAATAATCAGTAAACCTAATTAGACTCAGATTAACCTCATGTCCGGTGTCACGTCGACACCTTGTGGATGTTGATTAACACTTCATGTAAACGCTGTATTATTATTATTATTATTATTATTATTATTATTATTATTATTATTATTATATTAACTGCCAATTCCTATAAAGGAAAAGTGGAATTAAGTGTACTTTATAAAGCTATAAATAATAAAACCGGTTTTTACACTTTGTGTGCACCAAGCTTCACGTATTAGTGTGTAATTACTTATAACAAGAAATCATATACAGTGCCTTATATGCACGTCAAACTTCTCAGGTATTTGTTTATTTAAAAATGGATTGTTTTCTTCCCACTTCACAATTCCGTGTCACAAAAAAAATCCCATTAAAACTTGTTTACGTTCGTGGCTGAAAAATTCAAGGGGTGTGAATACTTCTGCAAGGCACTGTATATCCACTTCGTATAATGTTTAAACTCTTGATCCGCCGCCGTGTGATGTGACACGACTTCATCTCCATCTGATTTATAAACATCCTGAGTCTCGATCTCACAGCAACACGTGGCACTGATTTACACCCGGGGTTTTGGGGAGGAGCAGAAACTCACACAGGTCCAGGAGGTGGAGCCCGAACACACACAACTAAGCACGTTAAACACACTTATCCAAACTGAAACACACTCGGTCATCAGACACGAGGATCCGAATGAGAGCTCTTATTACTGTGTTATAAACAATGGAGACACGCTGGCGTAGTGGGCAGCACCGTCGCCTCGCACCTCCAGCGTCCAGGCTCGATTTACATCAAACTGGCCATAAATCCAATGCTAATCCCCCCTGGCCTCCACCTGCACCACCCTCGGATCGGATAAGGATTGTGTGAGACTACAGTCGTCTGTAACTCAGTACCACATCTGTTGTGTTTATACTCAAAACCTTTTAATGTCTGTAGTGTTCACGACGTGTCGTATAAAAAAGAAGTAAATTCAAGTCTACATATAAATAATAAAGTTAAATAACTTTCAGCTCATTAAAGTCTCCACACAGGTTACTCGTCTCATTTGGAGTCGTTATCTAATAAAAGATCCCTTTAACACTACGCTCTGTTCAAACCAAGCGTTCGCACCGCTTCAGCCTTAGAGATCTGAACCATCACTTTAGAATCGTTTCCCCTCCGACGTCGCCGCTGAAGAATCTTTAATCAGGCGGTTCTTCAGGTTAAGGTGCGGTAATAAATGTTGTCTTTATTCCCGTCTTCTCTGGAGGGACGAGGAAGACATCAGGATCTTCTGTAGGACATTTGCAGCAGCATCTCGTGAGGTCCTCTATTCTCCTGCCATTAACAGAAGTTTTTATTTCTCTCTTCTCCAAAAGGTGAAGATGACACTCAAACCTTCAATAAGATCTGTTCGGTATCTCCTCCTGCCTGTCGTTCTGCTTTTTTGTTTCGGTGGAGTATTCTACGCTCACTACAAGCCTCATACGCCCTGGCTATCGTGCCCTAAACGTCGTCTCTGCACAGACCAATGCATCGATAGGTTTAAGGAAAACTTTACCCAGGGTGCAAACAACACCAGCACTCTGGAAAGTCAGCAGTTACTGATCACCACGCCGGCGGTCATGGAGGAAAAGGAAAATCATGACACGCTCATGTTAATCTGGGCGTGGCCGTTTGGATTTACGTTTGAAGCAGAGGCCTGCAGTTCACAGTTTGGTATTAAAGGATGTCAATTTACAACAGACAGAAGCCAGTATGGCGAAGCCCATGGTGTGGTGTTTCATCACAGAGATATCGGTGGAGATCTCGCACACCTGCAAAACACTCCACGACCTTCACATCAGAAGTGGGTGTGGATGAACATGGAGTCTCCTGATAATTCACCAAGATGGTCTGAGATTGATGGTTTGTTCAACCTGACGTCAACTTATCTGAGAGATTCAGACGTCTGGGTGCCTTACGGGAGAATCGTAAGAGCATCAGAGACAAACCAAAGCTTTAAAATACCACCCAAGGACAAGTTAGTCTGCTGGATCGTCAGTAACTGGAACCCCAACTTTAGGAGAGTGA
This sequence comes from Clarias batrachus, assembly GCA_003987875.1. Taxonomy (NCBI): domain Eukaryota; kingdom Metazoa; phylum Chordata; class Actinopteri; order Siluriformes; family Clariidae; genus Clarias; species Clarias batrachus. The sequence goes on along the minus strand of QMIH01000765.1, from coordinate 23,241 downwards.
AATATTTTAATGAACTGAGAAAGCACATCAAAGTGGAGGTTTACGGCAACGCCTTCAACAGGTACCTGAATGACGACGACTACCAAGCCACCATGTCCAGCTGTAAATTCTACTTATCGTTCGAGAGCACCACCCGTAAAGACTACTTCACGGAGAAGCTGTTTAATGCCATGAAACTCGACGCGGTTCCTGTGGTTCTCGGTCCATCCAGGGAGAACTACGAGGAGTTCATTCCTGCAGATTCATTCATTCATGTGGACGATTTTGAATCTCCTGAGAAACTGGCGGAACATCTCACATTTCTGGACCAGAACCAGGAGAAGTACGAGCAGTACTTCAACTGGAGGAAACTCTTCACTGCTGAGAGTACCTTTTTCGGTCTAGAACATGCTTGTAGAAGTTGTGATCATATAAGAAAAAACGACAACTACAGAGTGTTTAAAAGTATCACTAAATGGTTTTGGGATTAGCTTGCGTTTGATTTTACACACTGTAACCATCCCTCCAGCGTCCATGTTTTCCAGGTTTGTAAGAATGGTTGTGAGGTGAATGCGGAATATTATAACCGGATATTACATTTAAAAAGAGGATAAGGGTTGGGCTGACTAATGAACTGGCTGTGTGCATGCTCTCTCTCTCTCTCCTCTTTTCCTTTTCTCTGCAGCTTTCTGGCCTAAGAATCAGTCCTCACTACTGCTGGGACAGTTGTCCCCAGGGCTGGAGGGAGCTCTGTCTTTAGGGACTACATGGTGGTGGTGATGGCGAGTCTGCTCTGTGCCTCTCCCACACTCTGCCCTTTGTGCTCTTCTACACTTCAATGCGACACACATGCCCCGTACTGTTGGTTATATTATTGTTGTATTGTCCGTCCCAGTGCTGCAGGTCATGGTCATGTCATGTGATGCAGCCCATGGGAGGACGAACAGGACAATGGGTGTGTGAGAACTCCTCTGTATAGAAACACTAAGTAAGGTAGTGGGCCGGGTCCACCCTTTGTATTTTTGTAAAGTAGAGTCTAAGAGGACTGTGGGGTAGTTGGGTATGTCCTGTGTCCTTTCTGCCTAGAGCACCACCTGCTGGACTGGTTGTCCTTCAGCTTGCCAATTGTTAAAGTTGATTTTAAAAATGAGGGGGTTCAAGCCCCCAGCACTGATACAATTTTACTGTTGGGTTCTTGAGCAAGGAAACCCCAGTTTAATGAAAGGCTGTGAACATACAGTAACTATCCAGTCTGTGACACGCTGCTCTTTTTCCATCTCTTCTACAGTGTTTAGCAGTGGTTTTTTGCTTAAGTATAGTGGTGGGCCATAAAACATCCTAAATCTTATATCCACTGTGTCCAATCTCTAAAGCTGACTGTTCCCCCTGGTGATGACGTCCCCTAAGGACCGTTCCCCTAAGTGCTGCTTGCTACTTGACCCCACATGGATATTTGCCATTATGCAGACTGCTGGATTTGTCTCTAATGCTTCAACAGTTTATCAAGTTATTGAGCCAGTAACCCAAAAGCTACACCCTGACCACCAACCTGATAAACTACTGTAGCACAATCATGTCACACAAGCACGCTACAACAATATCATTTTAATAACTCTCCATACAAAGCAGGAACTCGAGGTAACGGTTGTTTTTGTCTATCTGTATTGTCATTGTCTTATATTTTTGTCTTTGTGATAAAGATGATATTTTTATAAAGCAAACATGACTTTTGCGAGAACAAAAAGAACCAGAGTCTTTTCTGTCCTGGCTCCTAGGGGGTGGAATGAGTCCTCTAGATGTCCATACAACCGAGTGTCTGGCCATCTATATGCGATTTCTGTTTCTTTAGTAATTGGTGACTGGTACTTGGTTAGTAGCCTGAGAATGGGGTACATGAGGACGTCTAGGTGTAGGTGCTGCTGTGGAACACTGGATTGACACTCTGACATGTTTTTCCCCAGGTTAAGACAAACAATATTTACATAATGTGGTTGAAATACTGTACATGTATTTTTATAAGCACTTTTGTTAGGATCCTCTCGTCAGGAAACTGTCTGTCGTGCAAGAGAACCTTTAAACTTTAAGGCATGTGGATAAATTCACAAGGACAACTGCAAGGTCAAAGGCTGCTCAGAGAACATAGCTGTGTTGCTCGGTAATGCTAAAATTCAATTTTATTTGTTTTGCATTTTTAACAGTTGTCATTGTCGCAAAGCAGCTTTACACAACCAAAAGAAAGGATGGAGGTTTATATGAAATGTGAATGTGTTATTTATCAGAATGATAAGATCATCAGTTCAGTATAACAGGAGACGTGTTTAAGTTCATATGGAGTCCAGTTGGTTATTGGAGACTCAGGTAGACTGTAGGAAACTCCAGTCCTGAACTATCGAGCGACTGCAGTCACGAGTCCTCAGACAACAGCTGTCTGCATCAGCCGAGGACAGGAGCGTCTTCATGGTAAAGTGGAACCGTCCCCAGTCACCACACGCGTCCCAGACAGACCACACGGGGCTCCATGTGACCAGATCTCCAACCAGAAGAGGAACACCAGGACGAGTCAGACAGGTCCAGAAGACAGAGGGGGTCTGGATCACTGGCAGCTCAGGAGAGACATGTGTAGTGAGACAGAGAGAGAGACAGGGGGAGAGAGAGAGAAGAGGAGAGACAGTTAGGTCTGGTCACAGTCAACATGTATAAGGTGAATGTATATTAGTGCAGAGTGCAAGCAGGGACTCCGGCAGGACTAACTATAACAGCATAACTAAAAGGGAGAGCCAGAAGGAAACACAGACATGAGGGGGAACTGAGATGTAAAGCGACCGATCACCTCACCGTCAACAAACCTGAGTGATCAATGAGAGTGGGGAGGACAGCATCTAAACATACCAGTTCACCAGAATACTCTACGTCCATGAGTCCCCCAGATCTGCTCCTTTACCTAAGGTTAATCTATTTACAAACATGCTGCGCTAAATAAATAGGTTTTTAGCCTAGACTTAAACACTGAGACTGTGTCTGAGTCCCGAACATTAATAGGAAGACTATTCCATAACTTTGGGGCTTTGTAAGAAAAAGCTCCGCCCCCTGCTGTAGTTTTAATAATACGTGGTACTGACAGGCAGCCTGCATCTTTATCCTTTTATTTTCAGAATGGCTAAGAAGCTAAAAGAACAGAGGTTCCAAACATGGCTTAATTTTTTTCAGCACTAAATTAAATAATTAAAAACACAAAGTATTTGTGTACTACTTTATTTCTCACTTACTGTGTATTGCTTAATGCCACAATCCCTACTTTAGATTTAGATTTTTTTCTTTGCTGCTGTAACAGTGCAGTGTTCGCCACTGTGGGATGATTAAAGGTACATCTTATCTTATCTTATCTTATCTTATCTTATCTTATCTTATCTTATCTTATCAATGCCCTTAAAAATCAGATAGAATGTTTTAGACATTATTTGTTTTGCTGTTTTTTTAAATAAACATACAGTATATGGGTTCAGGGTTGTGCAGTATAGAGCGACCTCTCAGAGTGACAAATAGGTCATATGATGAACTGAATTTCAGGTCATTTTTACCAACTTCCCCAAACACACTGAGCTAAAAAATTAAAAACTGGGTCACAAAGGCAAAGGAATAACACAATCATGAGTTTAATGGTTGTTTTCAGTTGTTTCTATGCCCAAAAAATAATAATAATAATATGCTAGTTTTGAGATTTGTACATTTGTGCAACTTTAAAAAATTATGCTTTATATAAGTAATGCTAACTTTTGTTCGACCTGACGTATCTAAAAACCAGATTATGCAGTCTGAAGTTTGAAGTCTCCCCGTTAACACACACCAGGAAGGCTTCTATATAAGCACTTATATGGTATGTCACAAAAGTAAGTACACCCCTCACAACTCTGCAAATATTTAGTTATATCTTTTCATAGGACAACACTGCATAAATGACTCTTTGCATAAATGACTTTTTGACTCTTTTGGCAACAAAAGTGAGAACACCCCTAAGTGAAAATGTGAAATGTAAATATTTTGTGTGGCCACTACCATTTTCCAGCACGGCTTGAATTCTCCTGGCCATGGAGTTCACCAGAGCTTCACAGGTTGCCACTGGAATCCTCTTCCACTCCTCCATCACAACATTACGGAGGTGGTGGACATTTGACACCTTGTGCTCTTCCACCTTCCTTTTCACGATGCCCCTGAGGTGTTCTATGGGGTTTAGGTCTGGAGACATGCTTGGCCAGTCCATCACCTTCACCCTCAGCCTCTTTAGCAAGCCAGTGGTCATCTTGAAGTCGAGTTTGAGGTCATTATCATGCTGAAACGCTGCGTCCCAGTTTCCAGAGAGAGGGGATCATGCTCTGCTTCAGTAYGTCACAGTACATGTTAGAATTCATGTTTCCCTCAAGTCAAGTCAAGTCAACAATTGACATTGTCGCAAAGCAGCTTTACACAATAAAAAGAAGTAAGTTTGTATGCAATGTGTATGAATCAAAATGATAAGATTGTCCCTGATGAACGAGCCGAGGGCGACGGTGGCAAGGAAAAACTCCCTGAGATGGTAATAGGAAGAAACCTTGAGAGGAACCAGACTCAACAGGGAACCCATCCTCATCTGGGTGATAACGGAGAGCAGGGATTGATCAGCATAATAATGTGTACTGGAAGTTCAGTGTAACAGRAGATGTGTTAAAATAAAAAAAAAATTAAAAAAGAACTGTAGCTCCCCAATGCCAGCAGCACTCATGCAGCCCCAGATCATGACACTCCCACCAACATGTTTGTCTATATGTACTACTCACTTGTTTGCTGCCACACACACTTGACACTATCTGAACCAAATAGGTTTATCTTTGGGATGCATCCAATGTCTGGGGACGGTTTCACTCTACTATGATGGTTAAGACGGTTCTGGTCTCGCATGATGTTGACGGCTGTTCCTCTGAGGACTTGGCGACAGTCGCTTGATAGTTCAGGACTGGAATTTCCTACAAGTCTACCTGAGTCTCCAATAACCAACTGGACTCCATATTAACATCAATTAACATCTATTAACAACTGTTATACTGAACTGCCTGCCACCAAACACACAGTAAGAATGCAGATAAATTCCTGCTGTCTGTTTCACCCAGATGAGGATGGGTTCCCTGTTGAGTCCGGTTCCTCTCAAGGTTTCTTACTACTGCCATCTCAGGGAGTTTTTTCTTGCCACTGTCACCCTCGGCTCGTTCATCAGGGAGTATCTGATTATTTTTTTTATTCATACACATTCACATTTCATACAAACTTAAATAATTCTTTTGATTGTGTAAAGCTGCTTTGCAATGATGAAAGTTGTTAAAAGCGCTATACAAATAAAATGAATTGAATTGAGTCTTGGGCTGTTCAGAGCACAGGACATGGTTCCAGTAATCCTCGTCCTTAGTTTGCATGTGTTGAAGCGTTTCAGTGATTCCGTTTTCCATAGGGTGGTATGGAATGGTATGTGATTTCTTAATACCTGCCATGTCCAGCAACTCCATCACTTTGCTCTCAAAGCTCGGGCCTTGATCTCAATGCACATGCCTAGGGAATCCGTAAACACAGAAGAGGCTGTTCCACAAATGATGAACAACCTGCTTTGCTGACTGGTTCATCAGTACAAATCACTGTTCTTTTCCCACACCAGTACGAGAGGAGACACGTATTCACTGTTTGATTTACTGATAATGCCCTTCTCTTCCAGTTCATCCAGCGCTACTCTCAGCTTCTCATAATGACTTGGTGGTACACGACGGTAGGGGAGACGAAAGGGTTTATCATCCACTAAGCGGATTCGATGTACGAAATCTTTTGCTTCATCCATCTTATTCCTTGAGAATATTGACTCATATTTCTTGACAAGATGGAGCAATTTTAGTTTCCATGTAGAAGATATTTTGCATGCTGTCAGGTCCAAGTCACATCGAGCAGTCGACATCTGCTGCCTTGTTGAGTCTCAGCCAGTAGTCGTATGGATTCTCATCTCCTTCAGGTAAGGTGGTGTAAAAATCAACAAGAGGAACAGGTGAGTAGTGGCTACAACTGAAATGTTTGCGCAGCAGGCTGTAGACAGAGTTTGGGCAGACAGTAGTGGCAGAGTCACAGTTTCTGATCCAGAATTTTACTACATCTTTTGCTTTACCACGAAGGTGCACAAGGATTTCCTCCACGTGCTCATCTGCACTTATGTTGCTCTTTTTAACAAATGTCCTCATCAGATCTTCCCATTCCTCAATTTCAATTGTATCTGAACCATCTCCTCTGAATGAAGGTGGCTCCTTGACTTTTCTGTGCTGAATCACTTGGTTTTGTGACACATTACTCACGCCAGACGGGTTATCAGTGTTATCAATGTGTTTTTTACTAGGTGTGTCAGTGTCTGAACTGTATGAACTAAGATGAGACATAACGTTCTCTGCTAATTGTCTGCCAATTTGATGGACGATCGAACTCATCTGCCCCAACATATCAGGCACGTTATCATTGCTAGGTGTTGATGTGCAGGCTGCTCTGTGATTGGCATCTGGCTGTGTATCTGCTGCATCATACTCTTCTAGAGGACAATCCTTTCTTGCTTTGCCAGGCCTACTATCAGTATCATCAGCAATGGGACTGTTCATTGGAAAGGGGATTGGAAAACTCAAAACCCCTCTTCCTCTACCAATCGGACCAGGAGTAATTTGGTCATCTAAGTATCTGTTTACTCATTATGAGCAACACAGTGTTTTACAAGAGTATAAATACACACAAATGTTGAGTGAGAAAAATCCATCAATGGCGAACAATTCAACTGATGACTGATGCTTCCAGTCCTAATGCAGCAACACAGCAATACTTCTCAGCTTGCATGAAGACACGACCCATGGCAACACAGCGGCATCACAACTTCACGGCACCAATGTGACGGTCTTGCCTGGGCGGCCTACACAGCGTGTCTGCACAATGAGGATATAATGTGGAAATAAGGATTTCGTTGCATGAGAAATGAATCAACTCTACATAAAACACAAGATACACAAATTAACTACAAGTCAAAATAATTCTATGAAATTACACATTCGACGGCAAATGCATAACAACAGTTACCCTACAAGTTTATGAAGAGATGAATCCACAAAAAAAGGTGTCTCATCAGCTCTGCTGTGGGCGGACCTTATTCCACAGGTCAAATACCATCATGGTCCAGCAGATGGCGCTGTCCCCATTTATGCATTAATTTAACATTTTTACACTCCGTTACACATGTCTGCAGCAAATTGTTTGTGAGCTTTCTTGTGCATCATCTTTAGAAGAGGCTTCCTTCCAGGATGACAACCATGCAGAGCAGTTTGATGCAGTGTGCGGCGTATGGTCTGAGCACTGACAGGCTGACCTTCCATCCCTTCAATCTCTGCAGCAATGCTGGACGCTAAAAAAACTCATCCGCCTGTTTTCCAAAGCCAATCTTTGGATCTGACGCTGAGAACGTGCACTCAGCTTCTTTGGCCGACCATGGCGAGGTCTGTTCTGAGAAGAACCTGTCCTCTTAAAGCGCTGGATGGTCTTGGCCACTGTGCTGCAGCTTTTATACCAAATTTAACTCACCTGCTATCTGGTGACACCTGAGACAGTAACACTAATGAGTCACACTAATGAGTCACATGACAAAGGGGAAGGAACTAATAATAATAATAATAATAATAATAATAATAATGAATAATAACTAATAATAATGACTAATTGTGCTCAATTTGTACATGTTCACTTAGGGGTGTACTCACTTTTGTTGCCAGTTGTTCAGCTATTATTGTCTGTATTTTTAGTTATTTTGAGGGGACAATAAATTTACACTGCTATACAAACTTTACACTGACGACTGTTTATTGTGTCAAAGAGTCATTTATGCAGTGTTGTCCTATGAAAAGATAGAACTAAATATTTGCAGAGATGTCAGGGGTGTACTTACGTTTGTGACATACTGTATATATATATATATATATTTTACATCGTCATTGACGTGTGCTGAGTTGCTGACGCGCACTGTTTCTATACAGTTTTAATAATTACAGCCTGCCAGTTTGCCTCATGCCATGTTACACCAGATATGTGAATTACTGCTGTCTAAAATTCTCAACATGATAAAACTATTCATAACGTCAGTCTAACATTCACATACACACCCTCACTGCAACAAACGTCTTAGTAAGTGAAACATGTTCTTGCTCTTTTTAAAGATTAATTTTAGAAAAAACAAAGGATTATTAGCCAATAGAATCAAAATGATATTTTTTAATTCTAAATGTAAAAATACTGTAGTAATTTATGTCTATGAATAAACGTAATGATTAGTGATATTTGATTAATACTAATCGTATAATAAGTAATTGCAGTTAAATTTAAGATATTTTTTACTGGCAGAGATTTTTGCAGTGACCCAAATGAGACACAATCTTAAAAAACCTCTTAAGGGAGTAGAGCACATAAACAGATGCAGTTCAGGAGGCACGTCGTGCAAATCCTGTTTACTCTGGAAGTGTCTTTTTTGTATTCCATTTCTTTTCCCAATCATGTACACGTTGTTACGTGTTGCGTTATGATTTCTTATTCTTGTCCTATTCACAGTTAAAGCCTCTGTACATCTCCTTCACCTACAGCACTGTGCACACGGACGCGATGATCAGACAGTAACACGGACGCTTTCAGATCATGTGACGCTGCTCACTCTTTTAGAGACTGAGAGAGAGAGAGAGATGTTTCAACGGCTTGTACCTCCACCATTATGTGTCAATGGGGAAAATTTGGGCACCTCTTGCGCCCCAGGGGTGCAACTTACACCTTGAATGTCCCCTGAATGTCCCCTGGATACCCTCTTGTGTGATGGATGTTCTGACACAACTTGCCAGCCTCTTCAAATGTGGCAAATTTCTTGCTCTGCGCTAGAATCAGTCAAAGTTGGTCTCAATGTTACGTCTATGGGACTTTTAGAAAAGAACGCTTAGAAAAGTCATAGCACCCCGTTCCCGAATGAGCCGCACAGCTGGACACCTCTTTCATGGGTCCATGACAAACAGTGAGGGATTAGTTACACACCAAAGTTTTTGGAAAAAGAAGTTTTAGTAAAGCCTTTATTTGTCACATATATATCATAGCACAGTGAAATTCCTTCTTCGAATATCCCAGCGTAACTGGGGTCAGAGGTCAAGGTCAGCTATGAACCAGCGCCCCTGGAACAGATAGGGTTAAGGGCCGCGCTCAAGGGCCCAACAGTGGCAACCTGGTGGGGATCAAATCTCTGACCTTCTGATCAGTGACTCTGTGCCTGAACCCTCTGAGCCGCCACCGCCCGAAGTAGAAAAATAAATAAATAAATAAATAATTAAATAAATAAATGATAAACCGGTGAGATAATTATAGTGATACTTTCCAAGCACCACTAATAACATACAGTGTGTCGAGTCTATTCTGTCTAAAGACTCGAAAGGAAATACAGTCAACACGTCAACTCCTCCTACTTCCTACGTGAACTACGTTTATTTTCTTTTTATGCAAATTTACCTTTCAGACCTGCGAGACAAACGAGTGCAGCTGTGCTCTGCATCACTAAAGTACTGTACATCATCTCAATCATCTCCAAACAACAGTAAGAGAAAACAAACAATACTCCACAAAACAATAAAACGTCTATCAGTAAATAAATAAACAAAAAACAACACTATAAGAACGGAGATTAAGAATGTATTTATTTATTTATTTATTTATTCATTTTGGACCATTTGAAGATGGGACAGGGTTGATTGACAGAGTGACATGTACATCTATCTATCTATCTATCTATCTATCTATCTATCTATCTATCTATTTATTCATGCTTATTTAATCATGTACATTACCCGACAACTGTAATAAAAACGTGTGAAGGAGGTGTGTGCATGGTGTAGAGCACCGGGAGGTTTTGTGTTCTCTCCCGAGCTTCAGAGGCGAAGCTGTGTGGAGGTGATTATGTGCACTTACAGGAAAACTCTTCCCGTTCAGAGACAACGCTGCTTTATTAATCACAGAACACATACGACACTAATCAATCAACAAGGACCAACTGAAGTCAAAACAAAAGTCCGATGTAAAAACATAATGGAGATACGGAGTAATAGCGTTAATAAGAGACAGAACGACCTACAGATCGTCCTGTTTAAACGTGTCGCACACTGTAAACCCTAATGCTCAAATTAATTAAACACACTGAGTACAGTTAACTTAAATAATTGCAATAGGTCATATTAATAGACCTTTTTGAGTGTTTAGAACTTTTTGGTGTTTATGAGTTTGTAGAAATGACACTTTTCTACAAGTTAGCTGAACAAATTTGATATTTTATGTCATCGTAAGTACTAGAGTATCATTAACCTAAGTAAAACTTCCACCAATGTAAAGTCTATAGAGCACTGGTGGTGCAGTGGAAGGTGTTTCCCCTGCCATGTGGAAGTCCTGGGTTCGAGTCCTACGACGGATTGTCTGCAAAAAATTCTTTTGATTTGCACAAGTTCAACTAACTCAAAAGTTGATAGTTCTCTTTACTTAAAATTGGAAACATCCTTACTTAAACAATTTGATGTAACTGATTACCTTAAATATTTTGAGTTTTACCAACTTCATCGGGTTTACAGTGTACCTGAGCGTATCAGCTTCTCTTTGATCTCTGCTCACTGCACGCAGGTGTAAATGGCAACGTCTACATTTTTTAATGGAGCACGAATCATTTGCATTTGGTTTTAATTGCAAATGTAACCAAGCCCAGGTGAGCACTCGTGACAATAGCTTGTCTTGGCTGCTGGAGAGCCGGAGTGTTCCTGAGTCAATACACTACTAGTACCAAGCCTTAAGACGCAGGTAACCATATTTCACTGTAACTTGCAGATGTGGAGGAGGAGTGCGTCCAATCTGTCCTTCAGTCTCCGCCAGTGGACAATCTGACGCCGTGAGGTAAGGGTCTTCGCTTTCGCTCTTATTCCAATAGAACTATCTCTGTGTCTTGTTCAAGGAAGACGGCTCTCAGGGAAATACTGGAACGACCGTCACAAAATCAGTGTATAGACTTAATTATTCACAAATAATGATTTCTTGGTAAAAATCTACCAATTTGTAATGAAAGTGGGGATTATTTTGTGAGGGGAAAACTGACTGATATTCTTGTCATAAATGATCTTCATCTAACACTACCAAGCTAAACATTGCCCAACTCATGGATAGAACTTAATGATGTAATGGGTGGAAGTAAATAAATGTCTTTAGAGGATCTCAAGAACATGTTTAATGTTGTCCCTGAAGACACTTGTTTGAGGACATTCTCGTGACTGCCAGGAGACACGTTGTCCTGTGAGGCACAGCGTGTTAGAACGGAAGACATCCGCATTTGCATGAACGGGTCCGGACCCCTCAAAGACGATTCGTTTACATTCAGGCGTAGTGTGAAAGACGTTTATTTCTAGATGTTTAGTGACAGGGGACGGATAGTAATAAATTATAAACTATTCAACTTACAACTAATACATATTTTTCAATTTGCAAATGACACACACACACACACACACACACACACACACACACACACACACACACACACACTCTGTGAGCTGGAGAGTTCATATACACACATATAACATCACTGTAATCTAGCAGGCAGAGGAAGGAGACTGCAGCCACACTGTAAACCTGAGTAAGTTGGCAAAAAGTTGGTAATCAGTTACATCAAATTTTCTAAGTAATGATGTTTCCGATTTTAAGTAAACAGAACTATCAGTTTTTGAGGTTGTTGGACTCATTCATATTAATCGTTCTTTACTTGCATTACTGAGTACACTGACTCATACTATATATTTTTTTAGTTGTTGCAAATTAATAAATTGTTGTTGGGCTTTCGTCTGCTCCTGGCATCGGGTCGCCACAGCGGTTTGTCAGGTTTTTACGGCAGATGCGGTTCTGAACACAACTCTCCCATTATTATCTGGGGTTGGGTCAGGAACTTCATCCAGTGGCTGGGAATCGAACCGCATAGTCTTTCACATGGCAGACAAAACTCCTCCCACTGAGCCACCAGTGCTCTGGTACTTTAGGGAGCCCAGATTTGTAAAGATTATACTTACAGCATCATGTGAAGACAGACCAATCCACCATCTTGATTAAAACAATTCAATATGGACAGTTTATTTTGGACAGCATTGATGACGTCAGACACAAAATCACTCTGGATACTTCGAACTGAACTTTTCGAGTAGATGAAGATTTAATTAATGTCCAAAACATTCTTTTAGACCATCCTGGGTGATTCACATGCTGTAATCAAATTTAGCATTTTGGGGTATCTGCATAGTTTTCTCTAATAACCCCGTTAGGTATCTATTGAGGAACTGTGTCTTTGGTCTTGATTTGATGTCTGAGGATCGGTTTTCCACTTGTACCACCAAAACAGTCCTGTACCATGAGGCCTGGACTCCACAACCCCTCTGAAGGTGTGTGTGTGGGATCTGGCACTGAATCATCAGTCCTGTAAGAGTGTGAGGTGGAACCTCCATGGATCAGACTTGTTTCTCCAGTACATCCCACAGACGCTCAATCGGAATGAGATCTGGAGAATTTGGAGTCAACACCTAAATTTTTTTTTGTCATGTTCGTCAAATCGTTCCTGAACAGTGTGTGTAGTGTGTCAGGGAGCATTATTCCGCTGAAAGAGGACATTGGGAACTCTGTCTCCATGAAGGGGAGTAACTCAATCTGTAGCAGTGTTCCTCCAAGGTGGGACTTGTTCAAGTAACACCCACATGAAGGGCGGGGCATGAGGTTTCTCAGCAGAGCACCGCCCAGAGGATCACACCACCGCCATGCCTTCTTCTCATAGTGCATCCTGCGGGGATCTCTTCCCAACTTTGTAAACGCTCCATTGCTTCATGGAAAAACAATGTGCAGGACCTGAACCTTTTGCCTGATGGCCAGTCTTGAATAATGCTAGGCTTCGTCCCAATGTTGTCTCATGCTTTACAGCGCAGTTAATTGTTTTTCTTCATAGATTCCAGCTGGTTAGGAAGCTGGGTTTAGACACAAGGTCACCCATAATACTGTACCTGTCCCTGGAGCAAAAAGAGTTCAGGGCCTTGCTCTAGGGCCCAACAGTGACAGCCTGGCAGGGCTGGGGCTTGAACCCCTGACTTAGACCCACTGACTAACCAGTATATCACCTTCAGTATATCTTAGTAAGCCCTGGCTATAAATCACTCCGTAAAGCAGACTGAAATTGCTCTCACCTGAAAGAACTACCTAGCACTGACTGACAGACACTTCCAAACAACAATACTAAAGACAAATGATTGGATCCAGAGTAATGTAGAAGCTACATACAGATCAGAAACCTCCTTTACCAGTAAAGAATAAATCACAATTAGAACTTAAAGCACACTTCAGCAATATCTCAATCTCAGGAAGTGAATAATAATAAATGTGATGTTGAGGTGTAAGCTACTGCTAAAAAACAAATAATTATATAATGATCATCTACAGTAGGCTTTTTCTGAATGTTTTACTTTTCTACAGATTCTGTGATTTACAATAAAAGGTATTCATGGTCTTTACTTTACTTTTTTTTTTTTTTTTAAACAGTTAATAATATTGTCATTTTCCTGCATGGCAGAAGAAGTACCAGTTCAAGACAATGAATGTGAGCAGTTTTCAGAGTGCTGTTTGGTTTGAAGTCGAATGCCAACATTATAAGTGGAATGTATAACATATATACATTACACAAGTTTCTATGTTTAGCACCAAAAAACCCAAAACATTATTGTATTTTTCATTTACAATTACATTTGTATTTATTTCCTCTTGGACCTCCGGATTCCTCCCAGAGTCCAAAGACATGCAGACTAGGCTAATTGGCGTTCCAAAGTAGTGTGTGAATGAGGGATTGTCACCTGGTCCAGGCTGAACCCCTTCTCGTGCCTTAAGTTTGCTGGGATAGGTTCCAGACCCCCCTGCGACCTGTATACAGGACAAAGTGGTATAAACAACGAGGGTGTAAAAGTCGGTGACCTTGAAATTAACTGAGATTTATTTGTTTTTATTTCTCTCTTCTCTAACAGGTGAAAGATGACATCCAATTCTTCAGTAGCTCCTTTTCAGCATCTAGTGCTGCCTCTCTTTCTGCTCGTTTGTTTCGGAGGAGTATTTTACACTTACTACAGGCCAACTATGAGGTGGTTATCATGTCCTAACGCTCCAGTCAAAACACAAGAAGTCTGCCCAGAAGAGTGCCTCAGTGCAATAATGGAAAACTGTACCCATCTTATAAACACCACGGGCACTCGCAACTACACTTTGGTAAAGACACAATTACCACAATTACCAGTCGTCACTAAACCACCTGCCGTGGAAGAAATCCAGGAGAATCATGACAATGACATCATCATGTTAATCTGGACGTGGCCGTTTGGGTTTAAATTTGATGTAAGAGCCTGTAGCCCAATGTTTGGTATTACAGGATGTCAGATTACAGATGACAGAAGCCAGTATGACAAAGCCGATGGTGTTCTGTTTCATCACAGAGATATCGGTGGTGATATCGCAAACCTGCTAAGCAAGCCGAGACCTCCACATCAGAAGTGGGTGTGGATGAACATGGAGTCTCCTGATAATTCAGGCAGACAAAACTGGCTAGATGATGCATTTAATTTGACAGCAAATTATCGGAGAGATTCAGATGTCTGGGTTCCTTATGGGAGAATCAGAAAAACAACGGAGAAAGACAAAACATTTGAAATACCACCAAAAGATAAAATCGTCTGCTGGATCGTCAGTAACTGGAACCCCAACTTTAGGAGAGTGAAATATTTTAATGAACTCAGCCAGCATATCAAAGTAGAGGCTTACGGGAGACACTTCAACAGGTACGTCAGCGGTGATGATTACAGCAAGATTTTACCGAGCTGTAAATTCTACTTATCCTTCGAGAACTCCATCTACCAGGACTACTTCACTGAGAAGCTGTTCAATCCTATGAAAGTCGGCAGCGTTCCTGTGGTTATTGGGCCACCCAGGGACAACTACGAGGAGTTCATTCCTGCAGATTCATTCATTCATGTGGACGATTTCAAATCTCCTCAAAAACTGGCAGAACATCTCACATTTCTGGACCAGAACCAGGAGAAGTATGAGCAGTACTTCAACTGGAGAAAACACTTTATTGCTGAAGGTTCATTTTTTGGTCTTGAACATGCTTGCCGAAGTTGTAATTATATAAGAAGCTACCAGGGCTACAGAGTATTCAAAAATATCAATAAATGGTACTGGGGTTAGCTAGCCTTTACACCATCATGAACTTGTGACTGGAGTCACTGGAAATCCAACTGTTCTTCTAAAGACGTCAAGAGGAGTTTTTCCCAACCGAGACACTTGATGTAATTTTCTTTCCAAACAGAATTAGTTCTGACACAAAAAGACAGCTGACACAAAGAACCATTTAACGGTGCACAATCTCTGTGTCACAGAAAGCATTACTGTAATACTAAGTCACACGACAGCATTCACATTCAGTTTATAAACGAGTCTAAAGTTTTTTATTATTACAATAATTAGGTAATTTAATCAACAAATCCTCATCTGAAGCTGATGTTCTCATTAAGATTGTAATTATGTCATAAAACACTAATCAGATGATGAAGATCCACATGTATGCATTATGGGTCATGATAGTGGGGTTTGGTCTCTCAGACTTCTGTTTGTATGTAATTGTATGTGCTGTGTTTTTGCAGGACAGACTGCAACCAGGACACCGCTTATTAAAGATTAATGAATGTGTTCACCTGTAAAGATCTGGAGATGAAGACATTTTTATTTATTTAATAGTTACAATTTGTTCATTGACATTCTACAAGCCATAAAACTGAACTTTCTTGTTTTATCTCCGGCTTTATTTTCCATCTCAACACCAATCTCCAATCAGATATTAGAACAGACACAGTAACACACTCATTATTCACTCACTCTATACATATAGAGTATATAGACTATACCTCATATAGTTACATTTTATAGCCATAATACTAAGTTATTATCTTTTGAGCATCCGCTGGCAAAGTAGATTTTTAGTGAAACAAATAAAACTGTTGCACATGCCGTAATTACAATTGTTTCTACTTTAAGCTCATCAAACACACTGCCTGTTCCACAATGTCACCACATTGATTCAACTAAGCAAATATTTAAGATCCTTTCACTGGATAATTACTGCATGATTAATATGTCTCAATTTACAACAGCTTATTTAACCCTACCTGATGTGGTGAGGAGCTTCTCAAAAGACATATCCTATTGTGATGTTTAAAAAGGGTCAAATTATTGTCATGCATCACACAAAGAAAGCAACTAATACCAACATTGGGTTGAATTGTGCTGTATCAGGGCTGGAATATGTGAAGAAAGAATTTCACTGTGCAGTAATGTAGATGTGACAAATAAAGGACGAACTTAACAAACAGTGTGATGAGAACTCAGAGGACTAAACAGCTGTGTGTCCATAAGAAAACTACTTGTTATTGAGACTCATCAGATAAAAGTCTTCAGTTTGTTAGTGATCATAAAGACTGGATCATCTGGAGTGATGGAGAAAAAGGTCATGTGACCTGATGAGTCCAGACTGAGTCTGTTCCAGAGTGATGGGCGTGTCAGGGTGAGATGGGAAGCGCTGTAATGAAGCGATGCTCCCATCATGCATAGTGTCCACTGTACAAGCCTCTGGAGACAGTGTTATGATCTGGGGTCGCTTCAGTCGCTCAGGTCGAGACTCAGCAACGTCATGTGGAGATAAAATGAAGTCACATGACCACCTGAATGTACTGAATCACCAGCACATCACATCACAGGAGGGTTTCTTCTCCCCTGATGGTACACGCCGTATTCCAGGATGACAACACCAGGATCCAAGCACAGATTGTGAAAGAGTGCTCAGGGAGCATGAGACATCATTGGTCACCACAGAGTCTCGACCGTAATCCCATGGAGAATCTTTGGTGTGTGCTGGAGAAGCCTTTAAGCAGCTCTCTAACTCTCACATCAACAGTACAAAAAGTTAAAGAGAAATTAATGTGACTGTGGATGGAAATAAATGCTGTGTTGATGCCTACACGTATCAAAGTGATGACATGACCTTCATGTAGCAATACTGAATTAGGATTTTAAAGACTTTTTCAATTCAGAGGATGCACAGATTGGGCTTCTTTCATGCCCATCAAATAAAGTAAAAATATTATTTGGCTGTGTTGCCCAAAAGTATGTATACAGCATGACAAACTCTGACACAGACATCAAAACTATCTTAAAAAACTATCTTAAGGCAGCCACTGAAATGTAAGAACTGTTCTTTTCCTGCATTCAGGTGGTGAAATAAACTGTGATGTCTCCTGTTGTTAATGTAACTTGATAACATGGACTAACACTAAACAGGTTTCAGGATGCTGACCTATTTGTACTAACATGTGTATATGATTTTAAAGCAGTCAACAAAGCACTTCTGTTTAATATAACATCATAAGGACCCATTATTTTACTGCACAAGCTGATCTGAATATTTTAAAATAATCCATTTATACTGAAAGGCAACTGTGCCCTCTTGTGGTTCGATCTCGTAATAGATTTAAGAATCAGGTATTGCGTTATTTGTCATATATATA
>QMIH01000764.1:257367-286023 GCA_003987875.1 Clarias batrachus | reverse complement strand
TAGTTGGATCAGGTGTTTTTAATTATGGTAGGAACATAAGGCTAAGGCCTTATGTTAGGCTGCGGCCCTCCAGGAACTGAGTTTGAGACCCCTGTACTAAAGACTACCCCAATTTAGACTAATGCAGTAATACACTGTAGAAATGAGAAGTAAGCAAGTTACAAATAGGAATATAGTAAGAGCCAAATGTATTAAGGTGAGTGGTTAGAAATAGCCGTAGACATGATAATCACGTTAATTTGCCTTTTCAGTGTAATCATGTTTGCACCTACTTAACATCCTTGATAAGGCGTCAACCGGTAAAACAGTAAATTCCTACTACAGCTCTTATTGTGAAGAATGAAAGAATGTCCAGTTTCTCACACGGTGAACTAGAAATGTTCACACAGTCACGCTTGAGGCCGCTCATAAACCACGCATGACCAGCCGCAGCCTCGGCCTACGAAGGTTCGACAGCGCCACCCGAGACCCTGTCCGTACTCGTTTCCATCGTACTGCATCATTTTATTTATTACAGTCCAAAATGTAAATGTCTTTCTCGTCATGTGGCATTGTAGAGCTTAGCACAGGTACATTTTTACGTTTCAAAATATTTCATCTTTGTGCAGTGTCTGTGTTCAGAATGATCTAGCACAAGTACATGTAATGTGTAGCTCTGAAGCTAACACTAGTAAACTGTGCAGATGGAAAGAGAAAGCCTGAAGCTTAGAGCTGGGTGGTGAAAGATGATGTGGCCGCTGGTGGGAATTGCAGTAAAGTTGAGATGATTATTTTTTAATGTCCTACCTATGTACTCTGTGGCTTCTGGGAGAACCCTTCACATGGTGAATTTTTATATTTTCTACTAAATTATGATCTAAGAACTTTTTCTTTTTTTCTTGCACTGTAAATCAATCATAAGCATCTTTCTAAAAGTCTGGCTTCCCAACAATTACCTACTTTAGACGTACAGTAGCATTTATTAAATTGCTCCAAAGTGATCTTTTCCCAAAAGCCTAGGCTATATTAGACATGAAATCAAACGTTTCCAGTTTGATATATTTATGGTTTCTAAAAGAAGAGCTGTCAAATTATGCTAAATGCTTTTCTGGTCAAAACCCCTTAGTTTTTTTTGGCTTTGTGCCCAAATTCAGTGGTGTGTTGGGTTTTCCCAGACCTCCACATAATTAGTATTGTCCATATATGGCATCCTGTGTTTTTGTCTAGAACCCTTAAACATGAATTTGACAGTCAGACCGGAGTCAAGCAGCAGCAGCGCTGAACTTGTGGATTTTGCACAAGAAAAACTGAGAGACCTGAAGTTTCTGGCCTATGTGTATTAAAAACTGCAGATAGTTTGGTTTGAATTACGTACCTAAGGTTATGAATATTAAGCATCCTTACACGTTTCATCTTTCTATTCCACACAAATTCTTATATATAAACTATAATAACAATAATTTAAACAGTGTTGCTGTGCTACCTGACATATTCCACATAATTTAGTCCAGAGTGAGAAAAAACGATTATTTTTATTCTTGCACAGCTGCACCAGTCCTTAGGGGGTGATTTTCTATTTATTTATTTATTTATTTTACTTCACAGCAGAGGAGAAAATAGAGAAGTGATCGATCGCTAAATCTCAGAACAATTAGTAAACATTTGGGCTGCTAATAGGTGTGGGATGGTCCAGTGATGAAGCTTCCAGGCAAGGTTGCTCATTAGGGAGTCAGTGTCAGGGTAAGGTTTTGCCACTCAGCTGCTTATTGCACTTCCTTGTTTATTTCGAGTATAGAAGAAAGACTGATGAAGGTGGAAAAAAAAAAAATCATCAAACTTAAAGGGCTCATCAAGAGAAGGAAAAGAGAGCATGCAAGAATGTGAGAACATTCTGTGAAGCGCTGCCTATACCATATTTTAATGAGAGATTCACATCTGATGTAACGAGGCTGAGTTGCTCATTGCGGCTCCGAGGAGTTATGTTCGCTCTGGCTTCATTAGCGTGGAGCAACATCCACAATCAATAGCTCGCCTTACTCACTCAGACGGAGGAAACTGCCAGTGATCATGCCTAATCTAACGAGAAGTGAATCACGCCAGTGTGGGTTGCAAGTCATCGCTCGATAATGCAAATATTTTTTCTTTTTAATCAGCCGCATTCAGACGCATACATTAAACATTAATTAACCCTGTATACATTGTATGCGGATTTTATTTTTTAGATCTCCGTAAAAGTAAATATGGCTATCCCAAAAACCATGCTTTATCATCTGAGCCTGAATACAATCATAACCATTTATAGCTCCTGGAAATGAGAGCTTGTGTGCCAATGCTGTCTCACTGTTCTAACTGCTGCCTCTTGATTTCTTGCATAGATGCACAGTGCCACCTAGTGGCTTTTCTGTATAGTTACGACTGTATATTGCTTATTAATCCCTACCTTACCATGTTCTGTTTGTTACCCCTCGCCTCAGGAGCTGTCAGAGTATGACGAGTCTGTTCAGTAACACGGTGTCTCCAGTGAAAGAGGGGACTTCCTCTCTCTCCCGCCGCTCCAGCACCCTCAGCAAGCCCCCCCTGCGCGCTCTCTACGACCTTCTCATCGCTCCTATGGAGGGGGTGAGGCACTGCAGCATTTATTTATAGTTTATTGACTTGCGTGGCCTGTGTAGGGTTGTGGGGTTTTATGGGAGCAAATGACCATGATGTGCCATTTTATTTGCTAGTAAATATCCTGACCATCTCCGTCTCTCCCAGGGTCTGATGCACTCCAGCGGGCCGGTTGGTCGGCACAGGCAGCTGGTGTTGGTTCTCGAGGGCGAGCTCTATCTCATTCCATTCGCTTTGCTAAAGGGAAGCTCTTCCAACGAGTACCTGTACGAACGCTTCAGCCTTATAGCCATGCCCTCCATCGGCAGCCTGGGGGCCAACGCCAAGGTCAGTTCTCTGTCTTTTTTCCCTTTAGGTCGTTCATGCATTGTAATATAAAGTGCACCACTTGTAGGAAAAAATATATAATCATATTTACTAATCGTGCTTTATTATATTATGTGTAAATGTTCTATAGATTTATATTTTCACGGGAAATCAAAAAAAATATACACAAACAATAAATTAAAGATATCAGTTTTCCAGTCTTGATTTAAAATTATCGCCACATAAGTCATATAGTAAATTATTCTGAAACGTAGCTACATTTACAATAATTAATAATAAAAACTGGTCTCTCTGTCTTTGCGTCAGGTTCATCCTCGGCGTGCCGGCCCAGCGTTGTGCCCAGGAGGCAGCTCCGCGGCAGTGGTGGGAAACCCTCGTCTGCCCGCCTCCGTGATGGAGCGCTGGCTGTGGGGTCCGATGCCTTCTGCCGAAGAGGAGGCCCACATGGTGGCCGAGCAGCTGGGCTGTCAGCCTCTAACCGGTCCCGGTGCCACCAAACAGCGGGTCATGAGCGCCCTGAGCCAGGCTGAGTGTGCCCACTTTGCCACACATGTTTCCTGGAAGCTGGCAGCTCTGGTGCTAGCACCCAATCAGGATGTGGGCACTGGGCATGGTGCTAATACCTCGGGCGGGGCATCCGGGGGCACAGAGGGCAGCGTAAAGTCTGGCTATAGTATTAAAGATGACGCCAGCGATGCTGAGAGTGTGTGTGACAGCCCAGCGCTGCAGGACTTCCTGCTTACAGCTGCAGACATCCTGGACCTCCGTCTGCCCGTCAAACTAGTGGTGCTCGGGTCAGTCTGCAGAGCGAGCTTCATCTTTACAGATTGATTTTATTCCTTTGTAATGAATATATTTTTCTCTCTTAGTCTTATAAATGTGTTTCAAGTGAATGTGTTTTCCATGCTTTTTCTAATAAAGGAAAACATTCAAAAATATTGTGTGTAATTACCCGTACTCTACATACGCAGTTTATGTTAAACTGGCCATGCTCTGCTTGTCTTGTTCTCAGTAGAGTTACAGATAATTTACAGTAGCATTGAGCTGTGTCAGCTAACGGGCTTACTGCGAGAGGAATGCTAATGGTGCTAATGCTGTGCTGTGTTTTGATTTGTCCAGTTCCTACCAGGAGTCGGACAGTAAGGTGACAGCAGACGGCGTGGTGGGACTCACCAGGGCCTTTCTAGCCGCAGGCGCTCAGTGTGTGCTGGTGTCCTTGTGGCCTGTGCCTGTAGCTGCCTCCAAAATGTTCGTCCATGCTTTCTACACAGCCCTGCTGAATGGCACAAAGGCCAGCGCTGCCCTTGCTGATGCCATGAAAACGCTTCAGGGCAGCAAGCAGTTCTCTCATCCTTCCAACTGGGCAGGTCAGGCCCTGATTTTAATCACACACTGCCACTGCGATGATCGTTTTTATGGCCGACTTTTTGGAGCGAAAACCTCTCATCTTTTTCGCATGTTTCCATAGGCTTCATGCTGATTGGCAGCGATGTGAAGCTGAACAGTCCCTCGTCTCTGATTAGCCAAGCCCTGGCTGAGATCCTGCAGTATCCAGACAAAGCCAGAGATGCCCTGAGGGTCCTGCTGCACCTTGTAAGAGACGCACAAAGCATCATAGCATTAGCATGCGCTGTGAATTATAATATAACAGCCCGAACGTTGGAGCCACAAGAACTGTTTATTTTTGTTCCATGTGAGCTGCACGAGTTAGAGCGTAGCTGTTTATTTTAGACACAGGTGTTAAACTCGAGTACATGCCCACCTCCACTTGCCTGTCTGATTGAAACCATGATTGATCATTCAGTTTAAAAACCTAATACCTTACCCAGCATAATTTTGAATTCTCTTTATCACCCAAAGGTCGAGAAATCACTCCAGCGTATCCAGAGCGGTCAGCGTAACTCCATGTACACATCTCAGCAGAGCGTGGAGAACAAGGTGGGGGGCGTCCCAGGCTGGCAGGCTCTGCTCAGTGCTGTGGGCTTTAGGTTGGATTCAGGTGGTGCCGGCCTCCCCGCCGCCGTTTTCTTCCCCATGGCAGATCCCGGCGACCGACTCCAACAGTGCAGCGCTACCCTGCAATCTCTGCTAGGTACACCGGTTTATCATACCCTTTAATCAGTCACAGTGAGTCCAGTGCAGTTTATCTACAATGAGATAACCTGATCCAAAGTGACTTAGCGCTTAGTAGTCTTTAGCAAAACTTATTATCACGTTAGGTCATTAGGTCAGGGACCAGGAATACTATCCAGAGAAAGCTCTTTCACAAGAAAGGCTAGTTCACAAGTGATGGCTGAAGAGGTTTCCCTCAAATAGAACAGCTTAAAAGTAATTTAATAAATACACTACATAGAAAATATGCATCAACACACAAAACTCAAATTATTATTTAAAAGTGTTACTGTGCATTTAAGCTTTATTTTTATATATTACTTTATTTATTAATTTATTTCTTGCATACTTTCATTTCATTTACACTTGATTAAGGGCCTTGATTAAAAAAAGCGTAAACGGTAGCTCTCTAAGACCTGTTAACATCTGGTCTTTATAAGCATCTGGGTTTTTTTTTTTCCTGATAATCTATGCATATACGCTAGAGGGCATGTTTTTGAATAATGTCAGTTTAAATAAAAATGACTAAGTGCATGTAACATCTGCTCATGCCGGGTCTTTTTGATAATATAAGAGCGCAGTTGTTCTTTCTAAGTTAATCCAAATATATAATCATTTCAGATGTAACAAATGCATTGAAAACACTACATATGATAATAGGTAGACTGCTATAAAGATGGTCAGGCATTCGGAACACTACAGAAAAGGATCCTAGGTATTAAGGTATTCAAATTTTTAGACGGCATCATTTTTACATCATGAACACATACTGTAGTATGAAGATTAATTATTAATCGAAAGTCCATAAAAGCAGAACACTGACAGGCGCTGCCTGTGTTTGAGAGTTCATTATGCTTAGATATTTGCATCCCAAATATGATCACATGATACGTTGTGGTGGGAGGACAGAAATCACAAAGCCCTCTGCTCCTATGCGTCCTCAGGTCTGCCCCCTCCTGCTCTCCAAGCCCTGTGTAAACTCATTACAGCTTCCGAGACCGGGGAGCAGCTCATCAGCAGGGTGAGGCACTACAACAGACCACAGTGTTTTACACTTCAGATATTTAAAGCTGACCTGATCGTTAAATGCATCTTTTCATGCAATATTTTCAGGGGCCTGCATGCATATTGTGCTGTTACTAATGCTTGCTTCACATGCCATTAAATCCTGTCTTCTTCTTCTTTTCTTTTTTTTTTTTTAACCTGCCATTTGAAGGCTGTTAAAAATGTAGTGGGAATGGTAAGTGCTTCCAGTAATCGCACTCAGCTAAATTAACCTGCTTTTCTAAACATACCTAATAATAAAGCTGCAATAAATTGAAGTTCTCTTTTCTAATCAGTTGTGATGAGGTTAAAGGGAGCCATTTCCAAATGTACATTGATTGCAAATCTTTCTCGGCAGCTTCACCAGGTACTGGTCCAACTGCAGTCTGGGGAAAAGGAGCAGGATTTCTCTCTGGCCCCTATCCAGGTGTCCATCAGCGTGCAGCTCTGGAGGCTGCCTGGCTGTCATGAATTCTTGGCTGCTCTGGGTAAGCGCTGAAGCAGACTCAACATGCTGTCTGAAGTATGTGAGGTTACGGTGCTAGAGATTTATCAGATTACATTCTGTATCGTGTGCATTCCAAGTCTGGACTTTGGAGCCCCTGTGTCTTTCTCCAGATTTCTTTATTTTTTGTTCCTTCCTTCTTTCTCTCATAGGATTTGACCTATGTGAGGTTGGTCAGGAGGAGGTGGTGCTAAAGACTGGGAAACAAGCAAACCGCCGCACTATGCACTTTGCCCTGCAGTCTCTGCTGGCCCTGTTTGGTAAAACCCATCGTCTGCTTATTTGCCTATCTGATAAAACCCATGCACGTCTTACCAATTGGGCATTGCATACAAATCACTCAATTGAAATGTCTGTTTCTGTTTTTTAGACTCCACTGAGCTTCCTAAGCGTCTGAGCCTGGACAGTTCCTCATCCCTGGAGTCTCTGGCTTCAGCTCAGTCTGTATGCCAGCAGCTGCCTGTGGGCTACGCCAATCCTCCATTTTCTCCTCCATGCCCTGACAGCCTGGCATCAGATGCCATCTCTGTGTACAGCCTGAGCTCCATTGCTTCATCCATGAGCTTCCTGCCACGGCCCGACGGAGCATCAGATGTCACCGGACAGCGTCCGCGTCACGCTAGCCTGTTCACTCCGCAACGGCACTCGGCTGTTCCACGAAGCCGCTCTTCTCCACATGGTGCTGCCCGGGGGCACGAAGATGATGAGTACCAAGGCTTCAGCATTATCAGCAGTGAGCCACTAGGCACCCATTGTGATACTCTTCCCCGACCAGCTGGGCATCAGCGTGGCACTGGCCGTGGGGGAGCAGGTAGAGGGTATGTGGCATCTGTCTCATCCAGAGGTAGCGTCAGCACCCCAACATCACCCGTGAAGACCGCTAGCCTGATACCCAGTGCTAACTCGCCCTTCCAGAAGACAGGCAAAGCAGGCAACTCGGACACTGGAGAGTCGGATCAGTCCAGCACAGAGACGGACAGCACGGTGAAATCGCAGGAGGAGCATCCACCTGCACCTGCCGCACCTCTCGACCCACAGGAGCTGGCACAGAAGATCTTAGAGGAGACGCAGAGCCACATGCGGGCAGTGGAGACACTCCAGAGGGGCAGCATTTCAGGGCCAGGTGATGCTCCAACACCAACTGGTGGTTCTGCTTTCCGCTGCTCAGAGACCAGTGCTTTCAGTCGACCAAGCAGTAGAGCCAGCATCAAATCGCAGAAGCTTCAGAAGATCAGCTCGGGTTATAACAGTCCTGCCATGTCGGAGACATCGCTGAAGGACAGCAGTCAGCCATCACCCACCTCAGACAGCCTTCATGCCCAGTTCAAGCTTAAATATCCCAGCTCACCTTACAGTGGACACATCTCGCCCAGTTCAGGCCACCAGTCACCTGCAGGCAGCGCACCCTCCCCCGCCCTGTCCTATTCCTCTACAGGCTCCACGCGTTCCAGCCCTGGTGACCTCGACCGCCTCAAACTGGCTGCCATCGATGAGAAAGTGCAAGCCATTCACAATCTAAAGACCTTCTGGGCCAGTGCTGCTCAGCAGCAGCAGTCTGGACCAATGAGGGCTTTCCATGGGGGAGCAAAATTGAGTGCCTCCCAAAGGGATGTCTTAGGCCTTCTTAATCTGTCTCCCCGCCATGGCAAAGGTCACAACCTGCCCAGCCATGAACTTCAAGACATGGGACTTCAGGCGATGGAGCCCAGCTCTAAAAACCCGCCCAATGGCCATCGGAAGATGGAGCCAAAAAGAGTTGCCCCCTCTCCCACGGCTTCCACAGGGAGTAGTCCAGGTTCCCATACCATCAGACTGCCCACAGGGAACGGGTATAAATTTCTCTCCCCTGGGAGATTCTTTCCCTCATCTAAATGCTGAAAGTTCTCTTGGACTTTTGATTTTTTTTCCCCCCCCTCTGAAATGCTAGAAGTGGAGTATTTGGATGCCTTGCGTTCCTTTGGAAACAATAGAACGGATAAAACAAGGTTATGACCAGGATCCTCATTTTGTCCACTGTGTCCGACTGACCAGAGAGCATATAATCCTTATGCTTCCACCTACACTGTAAAAGAATCATTGATATATGCAGACTATCCTGAGAACTGACACATCAGGAAAAAAAAGAAAAGATTATACCAAAATGGTATTCGTACAAAAGACATTTGCTGTTTGTGTTAGTGAAGGACCACATGGCTTTTATTGGTTTTTTTTTTTTTTTTCGTTTTTCATTTTTTAATATAATTATTGTTATTGTTATAATTATGGATTGTAATTGTTATTACAGTTATTTTTTTGTAAATTAAAACAAGTGTTTTGCAATCAGTATTATACATTTTTATATTATTAAAGAGACACACCATGCACAAAAAAAGATGAACAAACATTTTCATATTTTTATTGAGATGGTGGAAAGAAAAATGCATCTGACCTGACATCTATGTGAATTAAGTGTCAGTATTAAAGCATGGGTTCTCTTGCTCTTCAGTGATTCGATGTCTTTTTATCAAAAAAAAAAAAAAAGATTTTGCATATGTTCTCATCCAGAAATATCCCAGTCATTTCTCAGTAAAAAAAAAAAAAAAAAAGTCTCAATAAAATGGTTTAATTTACTTGCTTGGAGGTCTTTGTTTTTTTCTTCTGCGTATTTTCATGTTGATTCTCTTAAGATGGGAATGGTATGAAACGATCGAGTACATTTTATAAACCATACATCTATCTTCTCAATAATACATTTCATACTGGGTTAGACAACGATTACAGAATGTAGTCCATCTGTTACCGTGCTCAGTTTGCCAGCCATCTTCTGCACTGTGCACCAAGGACCACCGCAGGATTTGGTATTATTTAAATGATGGATGATTCAAAGCATTGCAGCTACACTGGGATAGAAATATGCCCTGATACTGTTGCAAGTTTATCTCTCCTGATTCTTTCACCACAACTAAGAGAGAAATTTACCTTGACCTTGCATCATTTGCTTGTGCTCTCGAGAATTACTTTCACTGGCCACTTTAATAGGAATATCTATTTACGTAGCTGCTCATCCAATTAGCCAGTGCATACAGTCATGCAGATAGATGATAAAATCTTCAGGTAATGCTCATGACGAACATCAAAATTAGGGATAAAATCTGTTCTCGGTGACTTTTTTTATTGCATGACTGTTAGTGCCAAATGATCTGGTTTGAGAAGTTGAGAAACTGCTCGTCTCCTGTAGTTTTCATATACAAGTGTCTCTATACAAGTGTTTATACAAGAAGGTAAGAACTGGCATCTAAAAAATGGATCTAGCACCGAGTAGGTTGGATGCTGATGAGACAGAAAAAGGCGGAAGGTTACTGACACAACTTCCTTTGTTTTTGTTTATTGTCAAATTTAATGTTGTTTAATGTGTGTAAATAAGACTATTTCAATTTACATGAATAATATAATAGTTATAAAGAATTACACATGACATCATTTTTATTTTAAGAGTGTTATGTTGGTGGCGGCATGGTGGTTTAGTGGTTAGCACTTCACCTTGCACCTCCTCAGTCCGGGTTCGATTCTCGATTCTCGTCTGTGTGCATGGAGTTTGCATGTTCTTCCTGGGCTTGGTGGGTTTGGCCGGGTGCTCCTGTTTCTTCCCACAGTTCAAAGACATGTAGATTAGGGTAATTGACATTCCCAAATTGCCTGTAGTGTGTGTGTGTGCCCTGTGATGGATTAACACCTGTTCTCAGTGTTATGTTGGCATAGACCATACAAGTAGTTACTGCAGAATTGATTCTATTACCTGGACTGCTATTATAGACAACTAAGCAGCAACTTGTAACCAATCAGAATCCAAGGTTGAAGAAGTTAGTGCTGTATTGCCTAGAAAGGAAAGAAGGCTGAGCTCATTTTACATGATCTCCCTTTGCATAATTTACATGCTTATGCTTCTTTAGTCTCCTCGGAAGGCCACAGTAAGTGTCGAACAGAAAACTTGACCCTTCTCATTCTCATGTTCTCATCTCGTCCATGTCATTCTCTGGACGGCTTCAGATTGATTTATTTTTATTCTTAAAAGCGAAACATGATGGTGCTTATGGTGTAGCCAGTATTTAATGGTATTACATCCGAAAAGGTGCTGACGACCAGCCAATCAGAAGCCGAGGGAGGCGGCGCGAAGCCTGTTGCTCTGAGAGGTGACGTATATGTCCTGGCGCATGCGCTGATGCGGGGGCGAGAAGATGGTGATCATCAAGGAGTAGTGAGTTGAAGTGTTTCAGTTCTGACTAGTTGCCCTTATATGGCGCGTTGCATTTCATTCAAGTTTGATGTACATGAAGTGTAAAATGCGCTTGTCGTTTTTATATAGAGATATATACTGTAGTTTGTTTTTGTGTCGCTTGTTTAATTGATTGTGGAGATGGATACCGGCTTGTTTGAGGCCGAGCTTAGCCGCATTAGCATCCTAACCGTCTGGCTAGCATGCTAGTCGTTAGGGCGAGGAAGGAAGCTAGAGAGAGAGAGAGAGAGAGAGAGAAAATCACTTTAGCTGAGCCGGAAGTTGTGTGAGAAAGATTGACGCTAGTTAGGTTATGTGGTTTAAAGGTATATGTTTTTTTTTTTTTATCGTTGAAAGCATTTTGCTGGGAAATGTGACTTGATAACTTTATTTTTACTCGCGGAAAACGAAACTTAGAGGTTGATATTTAGCTTCTCATCAGGTGAGGTACCATTCATATCACCAGGAAAACGCTTTCCCGTGGGGTTTTTTTTAGCGTTTCCGCGGCTTGTTTTCAAATGTAGCTCGTTGTTTACTAGCAGCTTACTTAAAAAAAGAAATAGTGACCCAGACACCCAATGCCTCCAGCGTTTCCTTTTAGATTTACATGCTGTGCTCATTTAAGCTAATTATATTCACATCAGCCTCTCAGGTAACGTCGCCATTCCTCCTACAGTACATTACCACCACACTGACCTTCGACTCTTATTTTTTCATTTATTTATAATCATTTAAAAAAAAAACACTTCATACACTCCAAACAAGTTGGGCACAGCGAAGGGATTAAAAAAAAACTTCCTTGAAACTTTTAAGAGGAACCAGCCTGAAAAAGGGAACATGCTGATCTGGGTGGGAGCACACACTGAGATTATAACTCCTTACTTTTTAACAGTCTCACACACACACTGTGTGTCCTGAATGTTCAGTTTGATCTTCATTCATCATGGATTAATTTTAGAGGGTGTATTCTAGATCAGCTCATGTCCTAGTTGCAAAAAAAAAAAAAAGGTTTGTGTGATATAAAATAATACTAATAAAGCCATCTAGTTGTGATTTGACAAATTGAAAAGGTACTGTACTTATTTTATTATGTATTTATTTTTTGTTTTCCTCTCTTTCCCCCACGCAAACACCACCACCACTACTACTATTGCACCTCGTTGTGTTGGATCGGCGTCTCGCGCTGAAGTTTCCTGGAACGTTGCAGTTTGCATGCTGTGGTTTTGAGCTTGTAAAGAGTCGACGTGGCCTGTGGTCTGGATTTTGATTATACGTAAAATAAATAATCGCTGTCGAGCTTTTGTGATCAGAAAGCTGAACGCTCGCCCAGGCTCGGGGTTCCGTGCGCATGTGTGTGTGAGATGTGTGAGTCGTTTTTTTTTTTCCCCAGGTGTCGCACAGGATGCGTTTAGGGTTGATGAAGGAGCACTTTTATGTCCCATTTTTCTTAGAGCTCATGTCAGTTATTAAAGAAGTATAAAAGACCAGCAATTATTTTTTTGTTTAACTCAATGATTCATAAATCTAGTCCTGATCCCTCTTTCCTGCACATTTTAGTTGACTATGATCCTTTAATGAGTGGAATTGAAGAGTTGGATCAGGTGCAAAACATGGGTGGGGTTCTCCAGGACCAGGATTGGGAATCTGTGTTGAATGCCACTTTGTCTTACACAATTACTTGAACTTTCTCTTTCTGTTCTGTCTCTCTTGCACAGCCGTGTGGTCCTGCCATGCTCGGTAGAAGAGGTGAGTGCCCCGCTTCTTATCTCTAATTTGACATTTTTCCCTAGCAATGACAAAAAGGACAGATAATATTGTACCAGTTTAAATGCAATTCAACAAAATGTGAAAATTTGCTACTCCTCTGGTTTTGCTGAAGTTCAGTTGGGTGTGGTCGAGGAAAGCTTGATGCCCCGTGGCCACATGTCAGCCCTGCGCAGGGTTTACATCTGCATGCTTGAAGTGGAATGCTTGAGGGCAGAGCTTAATGGATTACAGATTTCATAGCATAAACGTTCAACTACAATTGCACTTCCCTACTGTTTACTGCTGTGCTAATTTGCCAACAGTTGCCATGACTGAAGTAGCACTTTGTACAAATCTTTGTGTAATTTGAGTCCGGTTCAAAAAGAGCCTGGTTTATAATGTAATCGGACCAATATGCTTTGTATTACATCAAAATGAATTTGCTGTTTATCTCAAAGCAGCTGTCTATTTTTCAAGCTTCACTAGGTTTGCTATTGACAAGGGCACTATTGTGTCTCTAAATCACACAATTTCAGAAGCAAGCTTTGTGAACCATAGCCTGTGTGCTGTCACGTTGTCAAACAGTACTTAAGAAAAGTACAGCGCTCTATTTCTTAATTACAGTAACCATGTTAAACTCGACCCCCCCGCCCCAACTCGACTTTATCTTGGACTTTGGATGTGAGAAGCACCAGTTACAGTTGCTTAAGTCTTACTAGTCCAAATGAGCAAGGCGAACATGACGTGCTGGTTTAATAGCTGTCTCTATTTGAATTGCAGCCTGATTGTTGCACATTCTGTCTTTATTTGAATGCCAGGCTATGTGTTTGTTTCTTTTGACTGCAGATTTCCTTGATGGTTTGATGGTTGAATTAGTTGATGGTTGCAAATAATAAGAGAATTCCATGTTAACAGGCTTGTAATTGTGTTTTCTTTTTCTTTCCCCTAGTACCAAGTGGGCCAGCTTTTCTCTGTGGCGGAGGCCAGCAAAAACGAGACCGGTGGCGGAGAGGGCATCGAAGTGCTGAAAAATGAACCGTACGAAAAAGAGGGCGAGAAAGGGCAGTACACGCACAAGATCTACCACTTGAAGAGGTCAGCGAACCAGTTAACTCTGTCTCTACAATATATCAGATAAAACAGTTTGTTGTGCAGCACCTCAATGTTGCTCTTCTTGTATTGTTGGTTAAAAATCATTTTACACGATGTTGGTTCAAACAGAGGAATCTGACTTGACAAGAGGCATATTCCATGAGTCCTGATATAGATTAAAACAGGAGACTGTGACGTTTAACTACATGCATCACTTCGTGTCACATGTGTTCTAATAATAATTAATTGCACTTAACTGTCCGTCACCAGCATGGATCAAAATAGCTTGGTATGGTCTGTAGCACTGAGGTGAGAGGAGCTACCTGACAAAACCCACATTCGAAACCAGTCACAGAAGCACTTTCTGCAAGAACACACATCTTGCATTACGAATGCATGAAGGATGACTATCAAAATTGAGACATGGCACAAACCAGATGTTTTTAATTTAACTGCAGTTTTTGTAGTTATAAAAACAAACAAAATTGAAAAATAAATGTAATGGTGTTGTAGCTGTATTAATGTCTTTTTTTTTTTCCCTCTTCCCCTTTTCGTGCACAGTAAAGTGCCTAGTTTTGTGAAGATGATCGCACCAGAGGGGGCTCTAGTATTCCACGAAAAAGCCTGGAACGCCTACCCATACTGCCGTACCAGTACGTTTTCTTTGCTCCATCTTTTCAGTCACACATTTTTACTTTAAAACTAAAATAAAAATCTGATCATGTAAACAATCGTTTTTGCTGCGATTTTAAACTTAGTGCTATGAATGTTAGATTTAGTTTTTGTGAGTCTGAATAACGGTAGTGAGCAAGAGTTTACAGAGACTGTCTTTTTATCATGTAATAATTTCGCCTAATGACTGATTTATTTTTATTTATTTTCGCCACATTTCCTGCTTGCTGCATCATTTACTTCAGTCGTGACGGTGAGTAGTGTTAAATTGGCCTTACGTGCTTCTTTTAGGGCAACACTGACAATGAGTCACTTGCTGCTTGTATTCAGTCTTGCTTAAAAGTTTAGTTACTTTGGATTATGCAACAAAGTCTGTTAAATAGGCTTCTATACTATCACATGTTACTTAGGATGCACGTTTCCTGTTAAGCATTTGCATATTGCTGGTCTCTACCAGTAACACAACTGTTGAAGGATCTAACATAATCCTTGCGTTTGCAGAATGAATACATGAAAGATGACTTTATGATCAAAATTGAGACGTGGCACAAACCAGATATGGGCGTCATAGAAAATGTAAGTGATGACGCTTAAGGACTTGCTGACCCGCTTAATTGCTATTTCCTTTAGTCAGTCTGTGATCCAGTTCAGATGATAATTTTTATCTGAGTGTTTTCTGCTTTTTGCAACCAGGTACATGCATTAGACCCGGAGACTTGGAAGTCCGTTGATGTAGTGCACATTGATATAGCAGATAGATCCCAAGTGGAACCTGCCGTGAGTCCATAAACATTCAATAATCTTCACGTATAATTAGTCTCATTGTTCTCTTTTAACATTGGAAAGAATTGTGTATAGAATTGACTAGCTCAGGGTCTCCCGGTGTCGCACAGTAGTTGCTTAGATTGGATCTGAATTCTTACATACCAGTACGACCAATACAAAACGCACAACTGGAGAAGTCCTATAGCTGACCTAAACAATCCCAGATGCTCTTTACCCATTTCTCTACGGCTAACCTTGCATTTAAAACCAGTAGCAGGGTCTGACTGTCATTGGGAAACTGAGCCTGTTCCAAAGAAACTCTACAGGCCAACGAAATGTTTTGGCAAAAATTCAAACTTGGTTTTCTCTTCCCCCTCTGATGTTGTCATTCCGCCAAGGCATGTTTGAGTTTAATGATTGCTGCTTTAGGTTTTTTTCCACTGGAGCTATGGAGCTGATTCAGCAAGCAAGTAAAGGAAGTATTCACGTCATGCACTGAATCCTTTCTGTAAATATATGCCTACAAACTTTAAATATCTGCCTCAGAACACTCTAATCTGCTTTTTAGGTAATGTCCTACAGACCTGCTGCCTGTTGCAGCATCGGTAAAAACCAGAGACAGTAAACATAATATATCAGCTCTTTGGTTATATTTGGGCTAAATGGGATTTTATGTATTTTTGCTAGACTAGTTTTTCAGTGCTACTGCCAGCTAGTTCATTCTGTTCCTTTTTAACTCAATTTTTTGTTTTCTCTATAAAAAGGGGTGACTAGAGCTCAGAGGGTTGCAGTATCTTCTTGCTTTGTATCTTTAATGACTTAAGTGGATCAGTTTTGGGGCAGGGTTAATCCTAGTTGCCATCTGTGCAAGGTATTCGGTATACAGGTCTCAGAGATTAAATAGTGCGTGTGTGCATGCGCATTTGACAGTGTGTCTCTGTTAAGAGTAGTTGAAAATGTAAACATGTCCTCCAGTACTACGATACGGTACAAAGTAGAGCCAACTGCATCCTTTCATCATTTGGTCACTGGGCAGATTCTCCTTTTTTGTCCCTAGTTTACTGCTTATTATGGGTAATAAAAAGAAATGTTATTGTGTTTAGATCTAACGTTTTGTATCTATAGATAAATAATGTGGTTGTTTCTCCTGTAGGACTATAAGCCTGACGAAGACCCTGCACTCTTTCACTCGGAGAAGACTGGCCGAGGTCCACTAGGCCCAAACTGGAAGGTGTGAAAACTACAGCTGTTTTTCCAGTCACTTTGTTTGTCAAAGATAATACCTAGTAACTGGCCTCTTTTAAGAGTTTTTAAAATACTGTGAATTCATGAACTTATCTGAGGGCAGCAGTGCAATGTGTAAAAAATCATGCACATACAGACACGTGCGCACACACACAGCTTGATCAGAATGGGGGGGAAAATGTGATCTCAGCAATGCTGCCCGTAATGTGGTTGTTGGTCCCAGATGGATTGGCTTGATTATTTTAGAAATTGCTGATTTTTATTTGCAACAGTATCTAGACTGAATTATGTGAAAAGCAAAAAATTGAGCAGCAGTTCTGTGGGTGGAAACAGCTTGTTGATGAGAGAGTTCAGAGGACAGCAGCCAGGCAGGTTTGAGTTGATGGGAAGACTATGGTAACATGAATAACACAAGATCCCAGGAGATCAACAAGTTCAGAAATCCTCAAAGCAGCCTGTTTAGTACCAACAACCCTGCCAAGGTCAATGTTGCTGATCTCACTCCCCCTCCCCTGTTCCGAGGTTTGATGTAAACATCTATCAAAGCCCTTCACCTGCGTGAGATTATATAATGCACTTTTGCCGCAGTATTGTCTGACTGGATATTTATATGAACATACAAGTGTCTTATTAAAGTGGATGTTGAATGTATTTATTTGCTGAACAATGCGATTTACTTTAACAGGCAGAGCTCAGTGCAAAGACCGACACTCCACGAATGTGTGCGTACAAACTAGTCACCGTGAAGTTCAAGTGGTGGGGCCTTCAAAACAAAATCGAACAGTTCATCCACAAAGTAAATATGAACTTTCACTTACTGTTCCTGAAACGATTCTATATGTGCACTTCATCAAAGTACCTTTTGATACCCGTGTCTTTTAAGCCATATCTTGTGTAACATTCAGGGAAACACTGCAGTTGTGTCTTGTTCATTTTAAATGAATGGGCTTTGCTTTTTCTGCTCCGCTCTGTCTGTAGCAAGAGAAAAGGATCTTCACCAACTTCCACCGTCAACTCTTCTGCTGGATCGACAGGTGGGTGGAGCTCACCATGGAGGACATCCGGCGGATGGAGGCTGAGACACAGAAGGAGCTAGAAGAGGTCAGTCCTATGTGCAGTGCAGTATTATCACATTTAGTTTAAATAGCAATGAAACTGGTTTTATTGTTTGCGGTCCTTATAGTGCATCGTTGCATCACGTGAGTGCAGGCATTTATGTGGGTGACTTCCACGTTGGTACTCTCAGTGCGGAGTGAATACAGCTGGTTTCTACATCAACAAAACTCAGTCGACTGCAACAAATGCTAATAAATTCAAGAAGCAGGCATAGGGTGGCCTGACTCGGCTGCTGATTGGGGCCTGATGGTACATGTAGTCTGTGGTTAAGGTGGCTAGTTCAGTCTTTGTTGTTGTAAATGTAAAACGTACTGCTGTCCAGAAGCAGCATAATTCCCATGTAGTTTGTGCCCCGTTTTGTATCAGTATAACTCGGCACTTACTTAGATGTACGTTTCAAGATGCAAACATAGCAATGCCTGTATTGGGATTTGTTATTCACCAGGTGTTGTTCGGCTCTCATTATGAATTCTGTGCAGTTTTTAAAAAATAAATAAATAAAAATCAGGAATACGATACTGTGTGTTTAATCATTAACACCCCTATGTTTTCACATCAGGTCTTAACGTAATGAGAAAAGCACGCTTTCGTGCTTTAAAGGACTTGCAGATCTGCTCAGCACTGTTTTCTTCTTCTCGTTGCCACTGGCCACTCTATAATATTCTCTATTTTCAGTGCGTGTTTTTGTTGAACGCAACCCAGCACAAAGAAGGCTGGTAATTGGCCCAGCTTCTTCCTGTCAGCCTGTTAGAAATGTGATCCAGCCGTGCGGCCCCTCCAAAGCCTGACGCACTCTGTGATCATTTTCAGCACACAGCCAAGGAAAACCACAGACTTTCCACTCCTTGGGAAATATTGATCAATACTCTCTCTTCCAAGGGCTCAAGGCGTAGTCTGCTATTACTTGAACTCTTAGCAGGAGTTTTGCCAAAATTAATAGGTAATATTGATTCTCAGATGGTCAACTTTCAGTCTCATTAGTCCCATTTTGTTATTATTTGAGTTTTAAAAATGGACGTTTTTTTTTCCTCCTGTGAATGTGGCAAATATGATGGAGTTGGAGCCGAAGTACTAAGCCCCAACACTGAACAATTTGTTTCTCTGCTCTTATACCTCTGCCAAGTTTAAACTGTGCTGATTTTGCCTAATATTTAATCTGATAGTTTAGTTTGGCTTTGTCTCCAGACCCAAGCCCTTCCAAGTGCTGCTTTTCCAAAGCCTATTCGAGGATTGGATGTTAATTATGATGCTGCTGATGTACTCCCCTTTCTGTAACCCTTTCCTCTTCATCCCAACAGGAGTGTTAAAGCAGTGTGATTTGCATTGTGTGTGCTAATGAGCTTCTGTTTTGTATGTAGATGCGACATAAAGGCAAAGTACGAGGCACGACAGCGGCTGAAGATTAGATGTTTGCCATCTGATAGGCATAACAGGTGGAATGAGATCCGTAAGTTCGCCAGGACCCGTGGTGTCAGTATTTCGTGCTCTCATCGCTTACAATTCACTCGTTCTTTAATGATTTCACTCGATTCCAAGAGGTGTCTCCATTTAGGTTCACCACCAGCAGGAATTGGGGGATTAATCAAGACACCCACTTACAAGAATGGTGTCATGAAAAGCCTCTGTCATGTTTTAAGATTAGTCTAAGCAATGATTATTCCCTAGACAATGCTTAAAGCAGCCAGCCGTGTTGGAGTGTTTGCCAAGGCCAAGGGAAAACCTGCACCACCCAACATGACAAATCAGAAACATGGGTCTGAGCTCATCTACTGATCATAGCTTCAAAAGGATGAACACAAAACTGGATCAGGGATCCTTGTGAAAGGACACTAGTTCTTGATTCTGTTGATCACACTTTAAAGTTTTCAATACCATAAGACAAAAGAGCCAGCTAATCAAGGTTTCAGAAGCTGGGGAAACTTTGTTGGAGCGGGCAAAAAGTTGAAAAATAGTTCCAACACTGACAAACACTGAGATATTAGTTTACATTCTTGCTTTAGGCCTGTGAGCCCGAATGGAGGCAGTAAGTCTTGTACCATCCTCAGGCTGCTTGTACATGGTGCCAAGCATGTGGACTAACAATCATTTGTCTTACCTCTCATAGTCTTGTTCCAATTGGGATTTTGTGTCTTAAACTTTTTCATGAACCACATTTTGTCTTTTTTTTTTTTTTTTTTAAATCTCACTTTCAGCATGGACAGATGATGCTAAGCTCTGGCAGTGCTGTCATTTTCTGTGTACAGACTTGCTATACTAACAAACTATTTTTTTTCTTGGAAAGGGGTTGAATGCTTGGATACATCAAACTGGCTTCATATTTGATCTGTTGTTGTTCCTCGCCTTGTTCAGCTCTTCATTCCATCATTTTCCGCTTTCTCTGCTCCAGTGCTCACAAAGTTTGTCTTCTGTCTGCTACTAACCATTTTTTAATCCTTCTTATTTTATTTAATTGTAATTTTTTTATTAACATGTCTGCTGTGCAAAATCACAAATGTTTCTCTATAGTGGTCTGTGTACTGTGCACATTTCTTTCACTGAGCTTGTGGTTAAAGGTGTAGTGTTCAGATCAGTTCATCGCACTGTTGGCTTATTAACTCCTACACGTTCTTATGTGGCAAATAATCGACTGCATGTGCACATATGACGTGTGTCCTAAATGTGTAACAAATATTCTTGATACTCAAAATAGGAGTGCTCTTTGCCCTTCACATTTTCTCCTTTTCCCCCTGTCTATTTCAGCTTCGTAAAACCGGTCAGGTACGAGGCACCAGTGCTGCTCATGAACAGTGAGGTAAAACTAAAGAATCCTGCTGCAATTTGCTGATGAAGGAATGACGACACGACACCCAAGCGAAGACGGCCTGTGGTGTGTTCGAGTCCTCCATCAGAATGATCAGTAGTACTGTAGGCACCTCAACATCTTACTCAGCACACCAAACAGCCTCACCCTGACAGAGATTCACACCTCTATCTACTTGCCTATAATGACTTTACTGGAGAATGGTAGGATTTGTGGAGAATATTTTAGAAGTAATTAAGGTTTAGTGATCTTCCTTTAAACTTTGTGGCAGGTATTGGACCAATTTTAACTGTATTTCCTTAAAATTAACTGTAATTCATGATATATATATATTTTTTCCCCCTCAACATTAAACTATCCTCCCTCCAATCCCTTTTTTCCCCTCTTCCCCTCAGATTAAGCACTTATTTCAATGGGATAGGGGTGTTTTTTCTTTTATTTTTGTATTATTAATAATCATGGTTTATTTTTGTCTGGCTAATCAATATATTATATTAGCTTTGTTTTGTTTGTTCTAGAGAATATTGTTCTATTGCATAAAGGGAATAATCTGCAGCTAGAAAAGCAAGCACATGTTCACATGAGCACGCACACAATTTGCCATCAATCATTCTGTCACGTTGGGTGAAGCGCACAGACCACAGAACCTCTTTGGTTAGTAGCTTTGCATGAGCTTGGCTATGCCATGGCAGAGCAGGTGTTTTTTTGTTTTGTTTCATTTATTTATCCCCCCCTCACTGGACGTCTTCCTGTCCTCAGCGGGGCCTCCATCATTAGCACTGAACGAAGTGTAGATTTACAACGTTCATTGGAACTTTTGATTTCTTCCTTGATTCAGACGAAACTACCAGTGCAATTACTGCCTTTTTTACATGTATATATAAAAGAGCTTTTAGAGCTAGTAGTATGCTGCTAGATCTTGAATATCCTTATTATAACCTGTCCATATTCTCTTGGTGCTGGTTGAAATAATATTTTTCCAAGAGTCAAGATTTTTAGAGCACATATAAATAAATAAAGGAAAATGTCTTCTAAGCTTCATGCATGTATGTTGAGGGGTCAAATTTAGAGAGATGGCTGAGGCGCTACCTGAAGCAAGCCTTCTGTGCAAACCATCCCAATGTCCATTCAGCTTTCAGTCTGGCATCTTGAATCCCATTAGCCAGCCTAGCCCAAAAAAAAAAAAAGACATACACAGGGGTTAGCTTTCTTGCACTGGTCAGATAAGAGACTGAACCTGCTCTACAGGGTTTTTTTTTTTTTTTAAGAAACTTTTTTCTCTACAATGTGCTTTAAATAGTATGTGTACAGTTTTCTATCATAGAGACTTTAATAGATTGGTAATATTACATTATTTGATTATTTCTAAAGAGGTCAAATTGAAAAGACAAGATTTTTAACTGTAGATATTCACTTTATATTTTGTAGTCCATGTGATAGGCTGCAGGGATTTCTGAACAGCTGAAGGTTGGAGTTTGAAATCAAAGGTGTGCCTGATGCTCTGTACCCCCCTCCCCCCCAGCCTTCTCACTTCTCTCCCTGTTGGTATATAACAAGACATTTATTGATGGATGTGGTGAATCTTTTTGACACAATCAACGGATCAGTGCATTGTGATGTTTTTCTTTTTTTAGAATAAGCCGACATCCTTACACTTATCAACTGTCGCAAATGTTGAATGAGTTGCTGGAGTTGGCAGCATCTTTTTCATGTTTAGAAACCTCTCGTCAGGTTTTGTTTACCAGTTTTCTTTAGCATCACAGTCAAAGCCATGAGGAAATTCCTCTAAATCAGGATTGATTGATGGGTGCACTGTGTGTAGTAGTAAAGCTTTATATGAGACTTGACTGAGGAGTTCTATCGTACTGTCACTGAGTTTCCTATAAATGGTTTTGTTCGCTTTTATACACAGAAAACACTGAATATCATGTGGGGAGGGTACGTTACGGTCTCGGATATGATGGATAAATTAGTTATACTTTAATCATGTGATCCTGCAAGTCTTGGTTTATTTCAGGAACATCTGCAACTCCTATTTTAATCAGGGGAATATCAGTGAATGTACAATTATTTTTATTTTTTTTCATTATTTTTGTTAAAATTGGACAAAAAGTTGTGGATAATGGAATTGAACATGTAATAAATTTATCAAGTCTCTTCTCAGTCTGTTCTGTTATTTTAAAAAAACATCTTGCCATAATCTCTCACACCGGTTGAAGACTAGTCTGCGATCAGAATATTTTCTGCACCACTAGATGGCGCTGTGTGGCTTTAGCAGACATCCTCGCAGTTTGAATTTCTTAGTTTTAAATATGAACTTTTAAAATATATATACATTTCTATATATGAAAATGCAGTCAAAAGCTTCAACGAGCGTGATTTGTATGCTTTACAATCCCTTATGATGTAAATAATATATAGTTATAGATTAGGTGGCAATGTAAATATTATAGACTAGAATATTTTTTTTTCACTCGTTTACATAAAGATTCACAGCCCCATAATGTATATTAACGTGTTCTCATTGATATAATGGTTTTTTTTGTACATATATACGTGTGAGTATATAATCTCACCAGTTCATTTCTAATACTGATTATACACTGGTTTTTCTTTGCATCCGTGTGGGCGGGGTTTATTTGCTCAAGCCCCGCCCCATGCGCACGGACGCCGCGTCCGTATTGGTGGTCACGCAGCGCTGGGAGAGAGATGAGGGAATGTCAAACTTGTTGCCGACACTGGAGGTAAACACATAAAGAAAGATCGCGACAACGTAAAGATGAACGGTACGTCCTTCACGAGCGTCGCGCTTTCTAAACCGCCGCGCTAACGGGCAAGTACGCGATAGTTGAGCGCTCGGCTTGTCCGCCGCCGCCGCTCCGGTGGGTTTCACACACACACACACACACACTCTCTCTCAGACACACCGCCGCGTTCCGGACATTCAGCTCGGCAGCCGAGAGACGCGCGCCCGACTCTTCCTCCGACTCCACGATGACACAAGTTGATCTCCGTGTAAACCGAAAAACGCGATAAAGATGGCGGAGTAAACCGGCGCTCGCGGTCATATCTGCTTGGATTCGGCGCGAGGATGGGTCGCGCGCTGCCCCGGTGTCGCTGCCTGCAGCCTGCAGCTTTCCTCCCGGCCGGGTCACCGCCGTGTTAGAGCTCTCCTGAACATGTGCGTTTTTCAGGCTTTCATATCTCCGCCCGTGTGTGTGTGTCCTCGTCGCCAACAAAAGGACCAAAGTTTCTCTCGCTGCGTCGATTTTACACCGACTTGCCCTCTGTTCGGGGCTCCGGAGGTACTTACAACTCATTTCACATCTCCTTCTTTTACAGCCGATCATTAAAAAAAAAAAATCATCCATATATAAATAAACACTGTATCGTAAAACATTTCCGACATTCATATTCGATAATATGTTTGTTTTTTTATACACCAGTCATTATTGTGTGTCATTTATGTAACTAGTTACTTATATTTTTCTTTTTCTTTGTACCTTGTTAACAGCATGGACCTGGTTGGAAAAGAAGAAATTAATAAAAAAGTGCAAATTTTGGAATACAGAAAATGGGATTAGTGTTCATTTTGGATTATTTCCATTGATTTTTTTTTTTTTTTTTAAATAATCATTGTGGTGGCTTTATGAACAGTAATTGCACAAGCCTTGTGCACAGTAACAATGAACACTAACTATAACAGTTCTGGATTTGACATGAAGGCACCGTCAGTAGGTGTAGAGCCAGTATTGGGCCCTTTGAACGAACCCCCCATGCAGGGTCTCGGCTTCCCGTCGGGTAGAGAGCAGTATGGATTCCAGCCTCACAGCCATGGAGATATGCTCAATATCGGACTACAGCAGCAGCAGCATCAGCTCCATATGCCGCTGCCTTTCAACAACCAACAGCTTAATCCTGACCAGCCTTCACACCCCTACCAGGATGGGGTCACCTCCTGCCTGCATGGGGACAGACACATTGGCTTCAGTGGCAGCAACACAGGCCACCAGCACATGTTCGAGACTGAATTCAATCATTTCACAGAAGCTCAGACACGAGAATGCCTCTCGCAGCAGCAGCAGCAGCGGCTCGCCAGCATGCCTGATTATCAGCTCCACAGCCATCCTAATGGTAATCACGCGGTTCCAGCCCCATGTCTGCCTCTAGACCAGTCTCCCAATCGGGCCGCGTCCTTCCACGGTCTCCCATCCTCCTCTCCCGAAAGCAACAGACTGGAGCACTATAGACTTTTCCCACAGGGAAGGGTAGGGGCGTCTCAATACTGTTACCCATGTGATCCTATCTCTGGACATTTCGATATGGCCGGATTTTCTACTCCTGACTCCACTGAACCCAAATTGTCCTATTGTGAAGCAGGGAACCAGATGGTTGGAGG
Organism: Clarias batrachus; assembly: GCA_003987875.1. Taxonomy (NCBI): domain Eukaryota; kingdom Metazoa; phylum Chordata; class Actinopteri; order Siluriformes; family Clariidae; genus Clarias; species Clarias batrachus. The sequence goes on along the minus strand of QMIH01000764.1, from coordinate 261,359 downwards.
TAATTTTCCCACCTTCAATCAAAGCGGCTCACGAGCTCCTATGATTGGCGGTTCTAAAGTCGATCAGCAGCTACCTCAGCAAAACACTTATTCGGAACGGTTTGGGAACAGGGGGAAATTGGAACCAGGGGTCACTCCTAGACATCACCTCATGGCCCAACAGAGAGCAGGACCTATGGCTAGGCAGAACCCTGGATCCCCTGTTCTTCCCCGTTTGTACCACACGCCAGAATTTGTTCCAAATAGTCCAGACATGCAGAACAATAATGTAGTGCTTCATGGTCAGCATGGACAGCTGGATCATCCCATACACAGATTAAATAACCACAACATGCATCCGTTTGGTGAGCCCATGTTTAATCCCCAATTTGGACCTCAACCACCGCATCAACAGCATCTCAACTCTTTCCCTTATTTAAATATGGCCAAGAGGCCACGGTTTGATGCCCCAAATGGCTCTGCTGGGGAGAGCTGTCGCCCCCTGAGAAGTGGCTTACATAATCGCCCAGGCCTTGAGAACCACCTCTCCCCCTCCTCCTTCCCTGCTCCCATGGGGGAATTCACAACTCACGTGACGGATGGTTTTCAATCAGGCCCCCCACCGCTGAGCTGTGGCTCACATCAACAGCAGCCACTGGCTCGCCAGCAAAACGCAGCCATGATGATCAAACAAATGGCATCTAGAAACCAGCAGCAGAGAATGAGACAAGCGGACCTGCAGCCTATAAGTCAGCATGGGGATGTTACACAGAACGGCATGGGCCACAGAGGACCGATCGGTGGCATGTCTCATTTAAATTTTGACAAGAAGCATAATTTTCATGGAAACTTTGATACTCAGAATCATCACCTACCTCACGAAAACTCTTGGTTTCCTGACCCACATCAGCAATGTAGGGAAACGAACATTCATGGAATGGAACAGTCACAAAATGGACATGATATTTTTAGATCAGGGGTCACAACTGCAGAGATGCAGTCTTTAAATTCACCAGGGCCACAAAATCAGTTTGAAAATAGCATGAACAATTCTTTGCAGGTACAGACATCTGATGATGGAACAATGCAGCCAAATGCACCCATGAACAGGAGACAGGGTGAATTTGGGGGAGCCGCTATAAGACGTCAGCACAGTTTCCCTCCTGGGGGCCCAAATCAACAGGGGACCTCTCAAAGCAATCCTGCCGGTTTCAACTCCTCACCAGGGAACTATCCCTCCCATCCTGAGTACATCTCCAGCCAGCACCTGTCAGTCAATAAGCTTGGGGCCCTCTCTTTGGGGAATTTAAACAAAGCAAGTACAAAAGACAGTGTGTTTGGCCAAAGCTGTCTGGCGGCTCTGTCCACTGCCTGCCAGAATATGATTGCCAGTCTGGGGGCCCCAAACCTCAATGTGACTTTTAATAAGAAGAGTCAAAATGAGGCCAAACGCAAACCAGGTCAGGTGGAGAAGGACATAAATAGCAGTGGCGGTGTTGGGGCTTGTGGCCCAGGAGCAGAGTATTTCCAGAGCAGTGCTTCTCAGAATAGTCAGACGCCTTGCTCTGGGAATAACAACAATACAGCAGCGGGTCAAAGTGCTCTAGGCCAGATGGCAAAAAGGGAAGCTGCCACCCTCTCCCCAGACAACGCTGTGGATTCTGGGAATGAAGGCAAAGGAGCAATAGGGAGCAATGGCCGTGGGAGAGGAAAGAGAAGACGGGACAGTGGGCATATAAGTCCAGGTAATTTCTCCCCATCATGCAGTAACAACCCTGTGGTTAGTCCGGGCCAGCAAGCATCCTCTTTGGGCATGGGTGCTGAAGGCCGAGGCAGAACGCCGGAAAGTGTCCTTGTCTCTCCTTCGTTCGGAAAACCCGACCTTACAACCTCGGTGGATAGTGGAATTCAAAGCATGGGCAAGTCTGATGGCGTTTCACCCTGTATGGATTATCTAGATGATGCTAGCCCTAACTATGGCAACGAGGATGTTAGGACCAACAGATCCAGTATGAAGTGCAGTTCAGACAATAGGAGTGGCTATCCTGACACGCCTTGCATGGAACAGGTGAGGACACCGCTGGACAGCTCGGCCCAGGACGAGGTGCATCCTCTAGAGATCCTTCAGGCTCAAATCCAGCTGCAGAGACAGCAGTTTAGCATCTCGGAGGACCAGCCGCTTACAGGAAAGGCTGGCAAAAAGCCAGACTGCCAGTCTGGACTTAACGGAGACTGTGCCATGGCAAGCTGCAGCCCAGAGCCTGGCAAGGGCACCGTGAATACCATTGACCTTGACTCTCTCATGACAGAGCAGCGTGCCACCTGGTATGGCCCTAGCAACAAGGCTCTGATAGAGGACTCTAGGAATGGCAAGTGCATGGGATTCTGGGACAGAGCAAGAGGCCAGAGTGACAACAAAGAAGGTAAACACAATCGACTCACAGTGAGAGCATGATGAATTGGTGGTTTTATGGACTGTTGAATTTACTGTGATGACTTAATGGCTGGATAATGAACAACTTTAGGTAGCTTAACCTCTAGGGGTTTACAGCTAATCTTTCTCAGAGAAATGGGCTTTAATTAGCACACTTTGCTACAGTCTGTCTGGTGGTGACAGACACAGCATGTAAAGACGAAAATGTGGTCCATTTTTTGCTGGAAGGCAGCAATGTGTGGGCAATGTGCAATTTGTGGTGAAGAAAAGGTTCAGGCCACATTTGAAATAAAATCCATGGCCATTAAAACATTACAGGCTATTTCCATGCTCATAATTTTTTTTTTGAACTGTTAAAAGCTCACACGGACACACACACACACACACACACACACACAATAACAAAATACAAATAAAACTCAGTACTGTTTAAAAATGGTTTACAGCTACTGTGCACGTTCAGACAATACCACTGTTTTGTCTGAGAAGAATGATCTAAATGACATTATTATTATTATTATTATTATTATTCACTGCATTGTTTTATTATTATTATTAATATAGTTTTTTTTTCAGAACATTGTTGTAATTTTACCCTTGTGTTTTAGCTGAATAACAGATTTAATTACACAAAAATATCTATTATAACAAAAAAAAAAAAACAAAATATGCGTTTGTACTCCATTAACTATGTTCACTTGAACACTGAAATAAATTCATTTAAAAAATTTCATGAACGTTTCGAGGTACATCTACAATTAGTTTAAAATTCAAATATGCATTAAAAACCCGGAGAGCTCATTTCAGTGACTCAATAGCCTGTGGTGTTTTTTTTTTTTTTTTTCTTTTTAATCCTGTCAATTCTCTTATTAAAATCTGACATAAGTGAGATTAGATATTTCACCAAAGGCAGGCAATGATCATTTGTGGAGGTTTGTCTTTTTTATTGGTTTAATTTATATTTGTTTCTATTTTTTCCTTTGATGGCTTGTTTGAATAATGTCGAACGGTTCGGGGAGCTAGTTCAGTTGAAGCGAGAGGAGAATATAGTGTGTGTGCTTTTAATTTTCATTTGGCGTGTTCCCTTTTTCTTTTTTTTCTGTCTCTCTCCCTGTGATGCATTATAGAAGACTTTAAAACAACAGTTGTCTGATTTATAGTGGCTCTGGTTATGTGTCGTGTATCATGTGACTGTCACATCAGCGTAGTGATACTACATGAACATTTAACCGTGAAGAGAATTACGTAGCGATTTAGTGAATTTCATGAGATGAACCTTCATATTGCAAGACAATATTACTTACTAGGCAAATTTCTGAGTTTTTTTTTTTTTTTTTTTGATAAAAACATTCTTTGGTCTTGTATTTCATCTAATGAATATTTAAAAATATCTGCAGATAATCATGTATATTGTGTGATAATTAAATTTGTGGCATAACAAGGTGCTAAAGTAGATTCATGAAGTCAGCCTTAACCACTACAGAAAGAATCATCTAACCAAGTGTCTGATTTTTGATCACGGCTTCAAGTTTTTAAAATTTTTGCACAAGATTAAAAATATTTACTTATTATTATTATT
>QMIH01000764.1:218670-257231 GCA_003987875.1 Clarias batrachus | reverse complement strand
TGTGTGTGTATATATGTGTATATAAAACATTATTATTAATCTGTTTAATTACGCAGTTATGCATTTCTAATAAGTGTATCTGTACGGTAACTATCATTATAACAAACTATGCTAGTGATAATGTAGTATTCTATAATGCAGTGTGTGTATAAGAGCGAGGGAGTGAGAAAGTGTGTGTGTATGTGTGTGTTTGAGTGTCTACATTGAGCACACTTTTAAAATTCACTGGCTGAGCAGTAGAGATTGTCAGGTGTGATATTTAAAATGGTCACATTTCAAAATACCAACAGAACTGCGGCTCTGAGAATAAACACACAAAAGACTTTTTTTTTTTTTTTTTTTAAATCTCACTGACTGGAAATAATAGATTATGGAATATACAATAAATAAATAAATAAATAAATAATAGAAACAACTATATTAATAATAATAGTAATGATGATTATAATAATGATAATAATATTGCTGCATGGGTCGATGTTCTCAAAATGAATAGTATTCAAAGCACTGGTGAAAATGAGCAAAGTTTGAACTTGCATATCAATACGTCATACATCATTTTAATAACACCAATAAGTAACAATGTTCATTAACAAGACATGAATTCTAAAAATAATAAACACCTGAATTAGCATTGTGTTGGCCTCCACTTAGGAATTAAATTACCAAATGCACCCTAAATGTATTAACAGCTCATTTAATTTTCAACATGAATGTATTTTTTTTTTTTTTTTTTATTCACAAATAGAATAAAAAATGAGGTCCTCTTTTTCCTCAGGTGTTCATCATTTATTTAATGTCGCATCCATAATACTGTTTTCTGACAAGGTTTAAAATCTGAAAATGTGTCATCACATGCACTCACGCGCGCACACACATTTGCAAATATGCTCGTTTGACGCGTCAACCCTTTGACGAGTGGAAATAATCAGTACACACTAATGAACGGAGAACTAATTAAAACTCTTGCTGCTTATCACTCTATCCGTCGTGACATCTGGATCCGCATCGTTCGCGCTGAAATCCAGAGTAACACTTTGTTCAGGCAAGAACACTGCGATGGTCGGACACCACGCGCCTTTAGCTGGAACCGTGTTTCATGGACTTCTGCGTGATTTACCAGAGCATACCTTTTATGGGAGTGTTTGTCTATCAGAATGAATTAAGGTGCTTGACGCTCCCCGCCAGAGCTCCTCCGGTACATGGTCCTTTTTTCCATTAAGAACATAAGGAAAAATGAAGATCTTGTCTTGGCATTTTCCCCTAGGGTTTTGCCAAAAGGGAGGTCTATGCTCGCACAAATGCATCAAGGAATCCAACGTTTTGCTTTGATTTATACATGCTTCCTCCCTGCAACACCCTCCTTCCTTATAGACCCTTTCTGGAGGATGTAGCTAGGCTCAAAAGACTTTTCTGACCAATTCTCTGTAGGCTTTCTCTAGCACGTAGCAGTGTTATTGAGCTCAGTTGATCTTTTTCATACTTTTCCATTTCAACTCCCAATGAAATGATCATATGTTTCTGAGATCAGCAAAGTCTACGAGTTGTATATGGAGCAGAAGGGTGTTGCTGTTGCTGGTCCATATGCGGCGGTTTAGTGCCTGTAGCGTGCTGGCCAAAGAGAGCGTGTTTGAGAGCCAGATGGAGCAGTTAACCATCCAGACAGCAGCAAGCCATCCATGCTGGGCCCCTCAGCTGGCCCGAGTTCCCGATCCTCCTTCATCCCCCACTTTTTTCTCCGCTCGCTCGCTCGCTCCCTCCCTCCTTCCCTTCTCCAGCCCCTGAGCTCATGAAGGCAGGCCCTGTATGGCCCCAGGCCTCAGATGTGAGACTCCCTCAGTGCATTTCAGGCCTCCGAAACACTGTGAAAAGTCCTTTCATATCCCTCAGCTTCACTTCCCACTCACTCTGTCGAATATTTTAAGACCATTTCATTCAAATTTGTCGATAGAAATTCGAACCATATAACAGTATATAAAATCAGATCCAAGAGGGACTCGTTAATGTAAAAGAGAGCGCGAGAGCCAAACACTTTGTGTGTGTGTGCGCGCTTGTGTGGGGAGGCGCCCACACGACCCCCACAGTTCAGCTGGCAGGTGTTTAGAGCTTGGGTTAAAACTAGCCAACAATGACAGGTAGACGGTCCAAGGAGCGAATTCTGCGATGATTTGCAGCAGAGTTAATATTCTAATGCTAGCGAGGTTTCAAATTTAACCCTATGATATGATCCTAATCTATCTCCTTCCCTCTGTCTCTCTCTCTCTCTGTCTCTCCCAAGGGCACGGGTAGGATCACTTGTTGGATATCCCTCAATGACTCTTCCCCCGAGTCGCCAAAAAGGTAATAACTGCAGATTGACTGGAAGCCATTTTAAGGCATTTTTCAAATTGAAAAATGTATGAGAAACGACTTTTGACTAAATTGTCCTGCCTGTGCTCTCAGCAGGTGCTGTTCAAGATTGGTGTAGGAGTGAAGGAAAGCCTGAAGGAGCCCAGTACCTGTCTCTTCACTGCACAGGAAGATTGAGGGATGAAGGATCCACTAAAGCTTCTCACCGAGCCCCCGATATTCACATTCAAACATCCCCGAGCAGCTCCAAACACTTGGGGGTGGGGATCCTTCCTGCCTGTTTCTACCTGACAGATCACTGTGGTGGTTAGTCTTTGGTCCTTTATTTTCACTGATAATTGGATAATGTCTTCATCAGGAACAGTGAGGCCACCACCATCTCACAGTGTGTGTTCCATGCTGCTAGGAGGCCACACACTCGCTAAGTCTCTACTGGAAGCTCCAACGACGACGAGACTGAAGACTGTGACTTAGGAAAGACAAGCACATCAGATTGGAATCTTGGACAGCGTGGCCGAATTGCTTTTAACGAATATTTTTTTTTTAATCCTTTTTTCGCCGTTTGTCCTCTTTTCTAATTTTGTTTTGATTACCTCATTTTTTATAATAATAAAAATTAAGTGAACATCAGAATATTTCATGGTTTTTTTTTTTTTTTTAAATGCTGAGGCGTCGATGAAATGCTGAAATCATTTCTTCGCGTCGAGCATACAGCAGGACTTGTCTTTTGGTTTCTGGCCGTTTCAAATCGTCCAAAATCTTGCTGGAATTACTATTACTTTCCTTTATTTATTTGATCCATTAGATCATTTTTGATCATAAGCGATGAACATTTTAAATATATATTCACCACGTTTTATCCATCACAGATGGAAACTTGGCTGTGATATCAGATGTCTGTTTTGTCCCTCCTTCTGCTGTTTTAGAGTTGAAACAGAAACTATTCACAGGAGAAGAACCACTTTCAGTATTGTGTTTTAAAAAAAAAAAAAAAAAACGCCTGGCAGTTCACTTTGGTCCTCAGTCCTGGGTTTTTCTGACTGTGGTGGGTCAACCTTTTGACTTTGAAAGGCCAGTGGGGGTTCCCTTCGCTCCCTCCCGCTTTTGGAAATCTGATATGTAGGCTGAGCTCATCCCTTTGTGGCGGCCTGGCCAGTGTCGGAATGCCATTGTTTCAAGCCGATACTCTGCTCTATTTGGGTTTTCCCCTTCACTCGGCCTTCATTGACATACTGAGCTTCTCCCTGCTTTTAAACTAACTGGTGCTGAATATGTTTGGCCAGACTTGGCAGCCTATTCAAGCGGGGACAATAGCCACTGACAAAAGACTTTTCCTTTTAAGAAAATGGGTGTCCTTCTGGTGATTCAAAAGATCTTTAACCAGTTTATTGGTGTTTGACACCTCAGTGTTTTCCATGCTCTACCTCTTTTCCGTGCTTATGAGTTTAAGATTTTTGTTTCGTTTCGAATTTGAATTTGCTTTTTAGTCATGACGCATCGTCTCCTCCTTTAAGAAAAACAAACAAACAAACAAACAAATAAATAAATAATTAAGAGGCCCTTAACTTTCATGTGGATTTTCACAGTGTGAAACCTTTTGAATGGACTGGTACACATGCAGAAAGTGGCTTTTTAAATGAAAAGCGGTTGGCATCGAAAGCCGACAGCTTTTACTGCAATATTTACGGAGCTAAAATGGTTTTCTTGTAGAATGTATAGGCAATGTAAATAAACTGTATAGCAACTGTATAATATGGATTAATTGAGAAATATGTTGTAAATCATTGTTTTCTGCACCTGACACTCATCAATATAAAACAAACTGAGTGCATTATCTACTCGTCCTTTGTCGTTTGTATTTCAATGTACCACTCATTTTAAAAAAGAAAAGAAAAAAAAAAGAAGAAGAAGAAGTCCAATGTTTTTATTTCTGTAGGGGTCTATGAAGGTTGAGATACTGCCTGAGAAATAGTGGGTTCATGTTTACCCTGAACTAATCTTAAACAGTGGGAAAATAGTTTTGGAAAGCAACTGTGAAGGAAAGAGAGAGAGAGAGAGAGAGAGAGGTTATTTAGTGAAGTCAAGGGATACTTTCAGTGATGCCTGTGAACTGCAGCCAGGCTTTGAGGCGGCCATGTAGCGTGCTTTATTCATACGCTTTACATTAATTTGCAAGCTACAGCCATGAGACATTCAAAACACAAGCAAGATAAACACAGCGACATGTCTGTTATAAATGTTCTTTTCTTTTGTGTGTGTGTGTGTATGCATTCATATATTTATTCATTCATATATATATATATATATATATATATGATCACCATTGTGACAGCCTTTTAAAGATGACACTGCAGCGTTGTGCAAAAACAAGTCAGAGTGTCTGCCACAACTAAAAGCTCGATGATGCAAGGTTTTTCAAAATCTAGCATGTGCTTCTAATTATAGACAGTTGCTGCTAAATGTACACCCTTTTCAGCTGGGTTGCACTTCTTCACGATGCCTTCTTCTGGCTTTGCACATTGGGCCCGCATCAGGAACCAGACTTGTGAGCGGTGCACAAAGAGTTAACGTTACGGTGTCCTCTGGCTCCCAAGGGTGACGCACGGTCTAAGAGACGGAATCTTTAACAGGAAAAGCAGTCTGAAAAATGTCCTAGCACAGCTAGGCCGAAGGTGCATTTTCCTTGGCTGCCGCCAGACATTCTTGCACTTGTTTTTCCAATTTGCCGCGGCTGCAGCGAGACACTTTCCCATTTAGAAATGGCTGCAAATTTCTTCCTTTGCTAGTCTGCATTGTCATCAGGGGACTAATTTTAAGCTCTTTCTAATTTTGTATGCTTTAAATAATGCCTCGGGATCAGACTTTTTGCCTCTGTGCGGACGTATATTTACGTACAACATGTGGAATGAATTTGTTCGCGTATGTGAGCAATCCGAGGCATTTGTTTGTAATGCCTTAATGTAAAAACTCCATAAACATCATATTTAGTGTATTACTGTGGCTCGGTCTGTCTTTTTGCTATACTTTGAATTTGAATGACAATATTTAGATAAACCGGTTTGCTGGAACACAAGTATATTGGCATAGTGTCTGAGCCTTGCCTCCACCTTAAGCCTGGAATAGTTGTGTATGTTTGTTTTAGCTGCAGATCACTTTTCCATTCTTCGTGTGCGTGTTCGCCTGAGTGCGGCCGCATGGTTTGCTCCTTACATACATGTTAATATGCAGCCCAAGTGGCTACAACATTATAAGCTTTTGAGAGCGCTGACAGTCTGTCCATTCACTTGGCCCCAGAGTGGGCTCCCCTATTCATGTCTGTGCCATGGTGAGGATCGCTGGAAAGAGGGAGAATAGAGGAGGAGGAGGAGGAGGAGGAGGAGAGGGGGGGGCACCTCAGTCCTTCCTTTTCCTTCCAGAATGGGATTCTGCAATTGGTGTGCAAATGCCACTGGCTGCCCAAAGCCTGGCGATCCCTGAGGAGCCAGTCAGTGCTGGGACGCTGGCTAGGGCCCTTCCTCGTGTCCCCTGAATTTTTCATAGGTCAGCCCACACAATGCACACTTAAATAGCTGGGCTGCACCGATGGAAATCAGCTGCGGGGAGCGAGAGATGAGGAAGGGAAAAAGTCCCCCCGCTGCACAATACGCGTAAAACAAAGATTTTAGTATCTTTTTAAAGAGTGCTCAATCTGCTCATCCAAAAGAAAGCTGGTGAAAAGGAGAGCTTTTTTTGGATCCTTTTTCTTCGAAAGAATGAGGAAGAGGGGAGGGAGGGGGAGGAGAGCGGAGGAGAGGCCTGAGGAGAGGACTCTCAGTTGTCCTGTGTTTGGGAAAGCCTGTTGCATCTCTCGTGGCGCTGGGGGAGGGATGCTTGCCTGGCTTGTGGAATACTTCTCTTTGTGCAAGTTGTATGGGGCAAGTAAGTGAACGCTGCAGGCCAGTTCAGGAGGTTGGGATGCATTTAATGATTCTTTTATCCTCAGGGCTGCTGAAGTAAAACTGGATAACTTACCATATGAATGGTCGATGGCTGTCAGCGGTGCAACTGAAAGAGGAAGTGTGCACTGGGGGATAGATTAGTTGTGACTTATAAGCATACTTATATAGGCAGGAGGAACAAATAAAGTTATTGGAAGCGAACTTCGTCCTGAACGCTCAGTCAAATATGAGGCAAAAGAAGAAAATGACTTGTATTTCCCCTCTCACCAAACGGGAGGGCTTATTCCATAGCAAGGGCCTTACTTGTCTAGACAACACTGATTATAAAAGCAAGGCTCGTAGTAAACTGATAAATGTTTTCTATGAGGAGTCCTCACTGACAGTATAACTCAATCCGGTGACTAGGCTTAATCGGTGTCCAGGAAAACGGCCTTAAATTATTCACATCGACCTGTATTCCAAGACTTATTGCCCTTGGTCGGCTGCACTACCCATGACTCAACATGGATAGGGAGTTGGAAACCGCAACCTCTTTTTCTTTTTAACTCCTATTTTCTCTTCTTCCCCGTCCAATTCTTCAAGCTCCCCCTCCGCGAGCTGCTGGCTGGCCTCTCTGGGTCTTCCTGAGGAGACTTTGTGAACTCATTAACAGGGGAGCGGGCTCTGATGGACTGGAAGGAGCCGCGGCATCGCTGCAGTCGGAACCCAAAGGCCAGAACCCGTAGACTTCCCCTTCGAGCCACCACGTCCCCCCAACCGCGGGGGAGCCCAGGCTTTTCTGCTGCCTTTTGATTAGAGTGGAAAAAGAAAAAAGAAAAAACTGCACCGTTATCCAAAGTGCAGCAATCATGAAGCCAGTCTGATACAATATTACCTTCTTGCTTAGACGTATTGATCTGTGTTGATTTCTCCTGAGTCATGCGCATAATGCTGTTGTGCCCTTCTGTCAGTTACGGAATACAATATGAAATTGAGCCGTTTCAAACCGAATCTTTACACATTTACATGCGCTTCTTTATGGCGCGGGACTCTTGAGTTGATTAAAACTTATAGTGAGCAGCACTCGGAGAGACAGCTGAATGCAAACAGTTCATTTGTCTGGCTCTCACATAACCCCCAGTGGAGAGGTGCTTGATGATTAATTAATCAGTGAACTGGCAGTCTTAACTGAATTATTCATCCCAAGTCCTGTCTGTAATTTCTGCATCTCCATATTAGATTCCTGCTCCAATGATGTCCCCTTAGCTTTCGGGCAAGGTTACCTGATCTAGCCTCTATCAGTAGGCAGCCAAAACGAGGGAGGAAAACGAATAGTGTCTGGTTTCTCACTTTCTAAAAGAATCCGCTTGAACCTTTTAGTTGGTCTCATTTGCCAAAGGAACGGACACGTCGCTGGAAAACGTTAATAATGGATTCAAATGGCGACCGGGGTTCCTGCTCATGCTAATTACACCGGCTCCCTTTCCGTCGCCGTTAGCGTTAGCATTTAGCTTTGAGTGGCCCGGGTCTCGGGCGCGCACTCTGTTCTAAAGAGTGACAGTCAGCGAATGGCCAAGTGCGAGCACTCATAAACAATATTAAGCAGTCGGGTCACCTGATGAGACCTGAGATAGCGATGTGGAGCTGAAACAGGAGCCTCTGCAGAAAGAGAAAGCCTATCTGCTGCTGGGTGCTTGCCAGCTAAAGAGAAGGCCATTGCTGTAGATCAGATCAAGAAAAAAAAAAAAAAAAAAGTGTATGGGACAAAATGCGGTTTAGAGATCTGGATGCGATAAGCCTTTGGTCTGTTAATCTTCTCAAGGTCTCGTTAGTCCCTCACGGAACTGTTATGTATGGAAAGCGCACGAAGCACTCGGCGTGGCAAAAGTATAGTAAGATTAGTATTAAGTTTCTCCTCTCTCTCTCTCTCTCGCTACCTCTCGCTCTCTTTCGCCGAGCTTCAGCGGTGGCATTTGCGTCGTGTGCACTTGACGAGGTGTGTGTAATGAGACTATTAGCTGTGCTCATCTCTCAGGTTCCGACATACATAGAGAGCAAGTCCATCATCTTGATCTTAGCTACCGCTGGCCCCGGGCCAGCCGAGGAGGCGGGGACTCTGTTGCATATCGGTACTCACACCTTCAAGGCCAAGCGGGTGCCTTGACTGTGTGCGTTTGATGGACTGCTTCCCTTCCTTGATTTATCCCGAGTGTCCCGTGTCTTTGAGCTCGCGAACCGCCTGCGCAGCGATTCGGTCTTCCCGAGCACCAGGTACCTCTCCTGAACTCGACCAATCTCTTTGAAATAATTCAAGCAGCACAATTACCATCTTGAGATTACTTCCTCTAAAATAGCAGCTTGATACCATTTAGAAGGATTCTCAGTGGGACGCTAATGAGCTCCAATCTGGAGTAATCCCAGACGGCCAGCTGGCTGACAGCCAGCGCTGGGGCTCTGCGGCTCGCCGTGCTGTCTTAGCTATCGGATCCGACAAGGAGAAGCACTTGGCCCGTACGTGCGTTGCCGTCTCCCTTTTCCAGACTGGCACCTGGGAAAAAATCCACAGCCAAAATCCACACGATGGCATCAGCAAACAGTCTACCTGATATGACTTACAAGAAGAGAAAAGCGCCGGGCTCGAGGAACGCTTTTTCCAGTCCTGTTGTCAGGGATCGTTTCCTTCGGTGAATAGATGTCTTTAAAGCTGGATAAAACAGCACTTCCAAAGCCATCAGTCCACTCTATCATGCTAACGTACTGTACCCTAACCCGTGCACCGAGCGATGGCAGTTTATTTATGCTTGTCCTTTCGAGCAGCGGACCACATCGACGGGGAACGCTTCCGTCAGTAAGGTCATGAATAAAACTCAGCAGAGTAAAATACTGGCCATTTCAAACGCATTTGCAAAATGTAAATATCTATTGTGGCCTCCATTACTCAGGTGCTTGCCCTTTAACCTGGTGGTGACAGGTCCACGCTGCCCTCCTAATGACCTGTCTCTTCTGTCTGATTGGACGAGAACGAAAAAACGTCCCCCGTATAGGCAGCGCATCTTTAAAGGATAATGAGACGGGCTCTGTCTAGGAGTGCAATGCATTACAAGTCCCCTCCCTATGCACGGCCATATACGGGACATATTTATGACTATCTACATGTTATTCTCATGATAAACCTCTATAAGCACAAACCTGCTGGACTACCATGAGACAATTATAGCGGGTAATAATAATAACAACGTCGAGCGCTATGGAGGGGATTTATGTTATCCAACGTATCGCAGGTATCGCGTTCTCTACGTGTGCTATAGAGTGTAGTTATGTGAGGCAGACGGAGAACACACACAAAGGGAGTCAGGTGTCCTCCTCTCCTGTGTCCACTGCTCAGGGGCTTAGCTTCTCCATTTCATTAGCTGTGAGCATCACAGGAGGATTGCACATTAGGTCTTTAATTTAGAGTTTAGCCAGGGGCTGTCTGCGAGTGCTAGTGTGTGTGTGTGCGCGTGTATGTGTGTGTGTGTGTGTGTGTCTGTGAAGCTCCTTGCCAAGCTCTGTGTGTGTGTGTGTGTGTGTGTGTGTATGTGTGGGGGAGAGCTGTGACAAATGCTTGAATCTTAACAAGCATCACCAATTCAGTACTTCGGAGAGGCTGCTTGACAGGTTGGTGTGACAGCAGATATGACAGAGATGCAGTCACCGGGGTTACCGAGGTTATTCTTGCCTGCTGTATATTCTATATCCTCGGTATATTCTCCAAATTTAGTGGCGAGAATGTAAAATATTGGCACCCGCCGCCTCGATCGCACATGCGAGTTTTATTTAAATTTAGAGTTAAGGACGCACTGGTTTCCAGGGTAAAACCGAATCCCTTAAAGCACAGCTGATCTACTGCGTGGTTTGTGTGCCCATGATGATGAGGTCATGCTGAGAGCTCTGCACACCCGCTGTGTGTGTATTTGCGAGCATGTGTGTGTGTGTGTGTGTGTGTGTGTGCGCGCTGCGTGACCCTGACGGTGTTTTGTAGCAGTCATGAGACAGATCAGTGGCGTCTTCTCTCTCAGAATAGCTGCCAGTTCACCAGGTCCTCCAGTTGGCTTACGCATAGCAGCGGGTGATGCAATGGATCAAAGAGCCTTACTTCTTATCCACTTCTCTCTCTAACGTTCACACTCGATCTCTCTCTCTCTCTCTCTCTCTCGATCTGTCTTTCTCTCACTCCTATTCTCTCTCTCTCTCCCCCCCCACTGCTTCGGCTATCTCCCTTCTTGATTGTTCCCATTTCTTTAGATTACATTCTCCATGCTTGCTGGCCGCTCGTACCCCTGAAAGGAACACCTCAGTCTCCTCCCCTCTCCTCACGTAGAGCCAAAAATACTCAGTGCACATCATGCTCATAAATATACCCCCCCATCCCCATCTCTCTCTCTCTCTCTCTCTCTCACACACACACACACACACACACACACAGACTGGTGAGGCAAATGCCTGACATTTCTTCCACTGGGACTAAAGGTACTGAAATAAAGCTGGCTCACAGACTCCAGCTCAGTCGTTCTCGCTGTGGAAGGCGAGCCACACTGCATGCATGTGTGTGCGTGTGTGTGTGTGTGTGTGTGTGTGTGTGGGGACCTGCTGGCTCCGAGTACAGAACAATAACGAGTCTGAGTTGTGTAATAGCTCATGTTACAGTCAAAATACAAGTGTATGTATGGAAGGCTATTTACAGCTAGTTGTGAAGAGATTCTACGCTGAACCTGAAATGCAATAAAATGTAAAGATTTAATATGCTCAAGAATCCACCACATTGAATTACATACACATTTATTTTCCTATGGAAAAAAAAAAAAAAAACCCCGACAGATTTCAGTTTATCCACTACATTTGGATATGAAGAGGAAAAAAAGAAAAAAGAAAAAAAAAAAAGAACAGCATGCCAAGAACATTTTCTAAATGTGTGTTTTGTATGGCACAAGCTTCGGAGCATTATTCCTGCTGGATTACCTCATGTCTGGATCACTCCCTTTTGAAAGATGAGGCAATGGTGAGGATCACAACACAGTTTTTATACGAGGCTTGAGTTTATGGCTTGTGTTGTTATTTATTATTGATTATAGGAATACTTCATCCACGGGGAAAGGCAAAAAAAAAAAAAAAGTGCTATGTTGCTATGAACAAATGAGAGCTAAGTGAGTAACTGGCATGATGGAAATTAATCATGATAACTGGTTCCCACCAAGAGGCCAGTTTAAAGCTATTAGCATTAGTGCACTGTTGCGCTATCAAACCCACCGAGCTCATTAGAAAAACATTCCCTCTAGTAGTCCAGCGAAAACGTTCAGTGAATCCGGTTCATGTAGGCTGGTACGCTTTAAAAGTTTTTTTTTTTTTGATCAAGTCATTCGTGTCATGACAAATGAACACAAGGAGTCCCAGTAGATCCTACTTAATCTTTCGTTTCGTGTTATGATGTGTACAGGCTTAAGGCGGTGGCACAGCTGGAAGTATTGGCGAAACACACACGAGATGAGACGTGATGACGTGACGCTTCTTGCATCACCCCGTTGCAAATCTCAAGGTGCTTTGAAATACATCGAAGCATTGGAGACGTGTCGAACGGTGTTGTCTTTGGTTTCCACTTGAATCTGTTGTCAGATGGAACACTTTGGGGTCAAATACTTTCCGAAACGGTTTCTTGGGCTGAAGGCTATCAGGGACTGGCCGCAGACGTTAGTTTAATGATCAGTTTAATACAGTGAGGAATTAAACACTTGGGGAAAGTAATCACCGATTGAAGCGGAGTTCATGTATCCACCCGAACTTGATTATTTTCCCACAGTTTGTATCATTTTTATTATACGTTTTGACACATTACACTCTTTATCTATTTCAATGATAATAAAAATGATGCAACCTAATTAGTTCTTGTTATTAATATATTACAGCAGCTATAAACACTTCTCCCATAAATCTCAAATTAATGTCTCCTTAGAGAAAGCTTGAGCAAATTAACAAAAAATCCTCGTCCTGTTGTTTAAATCCCCCAACCTTGGCCGAGAGCCCGAGAGAAGCCAAATTGCTCTCTGGGTGGGAGGGGATAACAACGATCTGTCAATCATAACCAGGCGGCCCAATCGTTGTTGTTTTTCGAGCTCATGTATATGTGTATGAGCATGGCGTCGTGTCTTTTAAAGCAAGCATGTGTCGGCCTTCACCCGTGCCGGTTGGTATCCGTTGTATAGACTAGCCAGTGATTAATAACAATGGAGGAAAAGAAGGTATAGAAATAAGGTTCGTTGTAAACCTCATTTCAACCCTCTTCTGACCGACCCATAATTAAAGCCCTTCCTCTGGTTTATGTTCTGTGAGAGTCTGAGCGGACTTGATATCTTTTTTTTTTTTTGTTGTTGTTGTTTTTTTTAAGTCATTGTGAAGCTATAATTGAGTCGAGGTCCTGTAATGTCCAGCAGTTTTGTCTGAGTGACGCTCTAGTTCCCACAGTGGAGCAAAAGAGGGAAAGGGACGCTTGTCTCCCACAGGCACACGAGCTAGGGGAGTGTGTTTTCATTGCAGTTAGACAATTTGTTTACGTTCACTGTCTGACAGAGTAACGGATTGGCAACTGGGGAAGCATGGGCTCACTGTGTGTGTGTGTGTGTGTGTGTGTGTGCGAGCATCTCACTGATTGCCATGAAGTGCACATTATTCACTTCTTTTTTTTTTTTTTCTTTTTTTTTTATATGTTGTGGTCCCATGGGAATATGACAACCAGGGACACTGTGCTGCATTATTTTTCTGTTCATGAATGGAATGGGGTAAAAACGCACAGACTGTCGCAGCAGTTTCTCTTCCAAACAGTGAGTGCGTAAGTTGCCGGTGTAAATTCCCACATGCTGAGTGGTGATGGCCGAGCCGCTCTGATATATTGCAGGACGCCATCATTCAAATCACAAATCTTGTCTGTCGCCGGGGACGACGCGCCGTGGGTTCTAGGATGTATTTATGTTCAACAGGCATTTACATTCGAGCAAAAGAGGAAGGATGCTTGACTTTTTATGATATTTAACATTTGCCATGTTGTCATGAAAAGCACACGTACAGAGGAAACCCAAAGGGGGATGGGAGAGGTATTTGTAGCAGCAATTGCATTCGACATAGTTTTGCTGAGTATGTGTGTGTGTGTGTGTGTGTGTGTGTGTGTGTATTACCATTCCTGCTCCAGTCCATATATGACCCCTCCACCAGTCACACACACTCTGCCAAAACAGATGCGAGAAACCCAATACGGGCCCTGAGGGGCGCCAGTGTGTTCGAGAGTCATTTCAGCCAGTCTGCGACTCACCTGAGTCAACAACTGAGTCATTAAATTAACTAACGTAATTACTACACCGCTTTTCAGAACAGTTAACTATAAATATATATAGCTGTTTAAACGGCAACAGCTTCCCCATTTCGAAAGCATTTCATGGTTACCCCTGTCCCAGTTCATCCATAAAATCTTTACAACTGATGCGAGATTCCCCCACAAAGCTGTAAGCCGTATGATAACCATCGGTGGTGGGCAAACGACTGACTATTAAAATGAACAGAGGCTTTTAATCTCGTCAGACTGGTTAACCAGGCTGCAACATGACCTGTGGATCTGCTAATGGCTGCTCTGTCGTTAAAAAAAAAAAAAAAAGAAAGAAAGAAAAAAAAAAAAGGGAAAGCGGTGGCAGCACGAGCCTCGTTGGCAATGGTGTGTTTAACGCACCATTAAATTGGCAGTAACTGACAACAGCTAGGAGGGCGCTGGAGGCAGGGTATGATGTGTGCTCCTCTAGCCTCGAATTCAGGTGATACAACGTCGCCAGGACACAATGAGCCACCAATCAGTTCTCCTTATTGAGGGATGTTGACCATTTTCGCCTCGTGAAGCAGAGCCACAGTGCATGATTAAAAAATGAGCTGAGGATTCAAACAGGGATTGAGCAGCATTTGGGTTAGTGGCTCTGCAGTAGCGCACTAGCTGTTGCCATGCAGAGACGACAAGATGATAAACAAGTGAAGAATGCAATTTCTCATCCAAAGTACCGCTTCGAAAATCTTCACTCAAGGTAAAGGGGAAAAAAATATTAACAACAAGTACAAGCATTAAAAAAAAAAAAAAAAAGAAGAAAACACTTTCAGCCTCTAACTAGTGAATTAGTGCTAACTACTGTAAGAACATCTCTTAAATGTTAACTAGCATTCTAATCACTCATGATGAGCTAAATGAAGTAAATGTGAAGAGCTAAATAAAACAAACTTGTCATGATAAAGACAGAGTCGACTGTACACAGAGACAGACAGATTACAGTGATGGGTATAAGCTCTCGTTCTTGCCGGGACATCTGTTAAAGTTTAGGTTTGTCAGGAATTTACATCGGCTCCTCGAAGCTCTCTGATTCTAAAATGTCACCTTATGACTTATGACAAATATCTGATTATAGCGAAATGCACTGATGTAGTGCTGTAAGCATTTGAGTGAGTTGGACGCAGGTTAAACTTACTTTAAAGACATATTTACCATTTGTAGGTTCATGTTCCTTTGGCAGAACATTTCACTCATTTTGAGCATTCAGTTCTAGAAAGGAGCTAAAATGCAATAAGAAAATGTACAGCTTAAAATAAAACTAATATGTCTAGCAATAGTCCTATCTATATAAATAAAAGAAAAGGTTTTGTTTGTACATTGGAAAGAAATTTCTCTTTCAGTGATATCTTTACATTTAATGCACTGGAGTACCAGAAACCAGTCTTAGAAAAATTGATGTCTGTATGCCAGAATTAATCACATTATCATGCAAAACCGGCTAGACAGAATTGAATACATCTTCGGCAGTATTTCGATTTTTTCCTGAAGTTCCACCTGCGCCGTAAATGAAATCAAAATGTTGGCTATATGTTGGTGTTACTTAACAGATTCAAATAACGCAATAGATTGCCCTGTATAGTCAGAGTATGCGGAAGACACAGAAACGACAATATTGCACCTACAAAGAGCAGAAATCCTCCAAAAATTTAAATGAAAGCACGACACAGCACGGCTTATTCTATAATTTAAACTTAGAGTAAGTTCGGACAGATCAATGTCGATTTATTATTCTTGCTCATATGTTCCGAAACCACTTTGAGATAAAACATGGGTCGTTAGAGCAAACATGTCCATAGCAGTCCGAGGTCAGGGTGTGTAAAATACCCAAAATGAGAGCCCAGTGTTACGCGCTAAAATGCCCCCTGGCACAGATTGCAGCCTACATAATCAATATCAAAAAATATATATATTACCACAAAATTTATTATCTATATAAATAAAAGAACAGTTTCTCTGTACATGATACTGTATATTTACGTTTCATACATTTGAAGACTCAAAACCAGTCTCGGAAAAAAAATCTGTCTGTCTGTCTGTCTGTCTGTATGTCCAGTCAGATTTTGTCACAGCATCATGCAAAAAAATATCCTGGTCAGATTTTAATGAAACTTTATTAGTACTTGTGTATCTGCCTGAAGTTTAACCTTCACCGTAAGTAAAGTTTAAAAAGTTGAGCAAAAGCGATGTTATGAACAGTTATGTGCAACACCTGAACCAATAGATATTAAAAGCTAAACTGAATATTTTTACTGGGATTAGTTCATATTTTAACCGCTGAAATAACAGCGCTGGAGTGGTATACTGTAAGTGAATTTCAACATGCTGGAGTTATTTGAAGACTAAATTTCTCCTCTGTGATTCACTCTCCGATTACCGAACAGGGAGTGTATTTGACTGATGACAAAAGAAGTACAACTTAGTGTAAGCAAAGTGTGAGATACTCGACCTTACACAATTTCTGTTTCCATGAATTAATAAGTTATTATTTCAGGTTGAACGTGAGCTTCAACCTGAAATAATAAAATCACTGATTACATTAAAGCTGATCGGATTTTTTTTTTTTTTAGCTTTAATATTTTAATTATTTAAAAAAATAAAAAAAACTCTGTTCAACAACAGGTACAGTACTTTAGTTAGTTAGTCATATGTCTTTCATTATAATATTACAATAAGAAATCAAATATATTACATCTTTGATTACATGTAATATATTTAAATGACTGAGATTATATATCTTTATCTTTCTATATTTATATCTATATATAGAAAACTTTGCACCCTTAAAAGTCTCACATTATACTAGTCCTTTAATTATATCTTTCATTTAATTTAACACAGGTCTCAAACTCACAATGCAATATGCACTATATACTCAAAAAGTATGCGAACACCTGAACATTCATGTCAGACTCATTTGTGGGTCTTTCTCAAACTGTTGCAACAAAATTGGAAACACAAAATTGTTTCCTTCGCTTGGGAACTGGAACTAAGAGGCCCAAACATGACGATGCCCCTTTGCACTCCTGTAGGTCTTCTTGTCTAGTATCAGTGCCCAACCTCTGCTGCTTTTGAGGCTGAATGAGCCCAAATCCTCACACCTACATTCTAAAAATTAAGAGAAAGCTTCCTCAGAAGAGCTGAGACACCAAAGGGAGAACAATTTTATATTAATGCTCATGGTTCTATCCATAGGTGTCCACATACTTTTGAAATACATTACATTATGACTGTAAACACATTAGCTTGCTTGCTAACACCACCTACTCCAGAGGCTTATTTTATGCAGGTATAATCTGCATTGGGGTGGCTTAGTGGTTAGCACTGTCACCCGTCACCTCCAGGGTGCAGGTTTGATTCCCGTCTCGGGGTCTGCGTGCGTGGAGTTTGCATGCTCTTCCTTGTGGGTGCTTGTTGGTGTCCAAAGACCTGCAGGCAGAGGAGGATAGTAACAGGTCACATTTATTTAAGTAACTTTTTGAAAAAAAGAAGAGAAAAAAAAACGCTACTCTTACTCCGCTACATTCAGCTACATGCGACTCGTTACTTTACTAACCTTTTATTCTACACATTAGATATTATTTATCTGAGGAAACATGTTGATGTTAGTTTAGCTGGTTTATTCAATGTTGCAATCTTAACATATATAATTAGCAAATAAGCTAGAGGCTAAAATGTACGTTATAAATAAGATAAGTTTCTTACATTTGTTCTTCCTGACACAGTTAAGTGAGACTCTTGTACACATGTTCTAATGTGATTTTCAGGGCGACTGAATGTACAGTATATCTTACACTGGAAATAGTAAACATACATATGTTACCTACAGTAGGGATTTATTTCAAATGCTTTATGTTGTGAAAAAAGTGAGATTAGGAAATTTGTGTTTCTTGTGCTTAAATTTGCTATTATGTAAAGATATTTATCACTGTTATTTTATTTTTATTTATTTATTTTATTATTTGGAAATGTCAGAAATTATACATTATTTTACCATTTTTGTCTCCTGCCTACATCATTTCTAAAATAAAAAAATAAAATAAAAAAAACATTTATCGGACATTACGATGAAACAGTTACTCAGTACTTGTGTAGTCTTTTCACTGAATACTTTATTTACTCTTACTTGAGTAATAGTTTGGATGACTACGTTTTACTTGCGTAATATTATTTTGTAGTACAGCTACTCTTAATTGAGTAAAAAAATTTTGCGTACTCTACCCACCTCTGCATGCAGATTAGGCTAATTGGTGTTGCCAAATTGCCCATCGTCTGTCAATGAGCGTGTGTGTGTGCCCTGCGCTGGATTGGCACCCTGTCTAGGGTCTACCGTGCCTCATGCCCTGGGAGATCCAGGATAAAGCGGTATAGACGATGAGTGAGTGAGAGAGTGAGGGAGTTAGAGAGGACAAATGGTCAGGTGATTATAGACAAGTCCTGGGTCACATTTGAGTCATAACCACTGTTTAATCCTTAAAATAAAACTCCTCCAACTACACAGAACGAGAGGAACTCCAAGCATTTGGTACTGATATTAGCGCTGCTCTAGAAGAAGATAGCAATCCCCTTTGGACCAATTACTTGTTAGGAGACAGAGTCTGTTTATGAGTGTATGGACTGGGACTTGTCTTGTTTCATCACACAAGTGAAAGAAGATGTGATATAAAGCGAGTGCATCTTGCTTAAACTTTTAAACCTATTAGAAGAAGAGCATTTTATCTGACATTATGTTCATGATTTTGATGACTGATCTCACATATACAAATAAAAATGTGTGTAAAATTAATGTAAGAGACAGAGATGTCTTTTTATAAAGGTTAAGTCTGTTTCACAACATTACAATACTGTATGTCAGTGCGTTTCTTACAAATGACTTAAAATGGTAATAACAAAAAAATCAGGTTAGGTTATTTTGTTTTGTCCAGCACCATATCAACACTTGAACTGTAATTATAGTATATAATATTTCAAAAATCACATTCCTTTTGAATTTATGTATCCGTTTAACATTTCATGCTTGAAACATCTTTTTCCATGAATCATCCATAACAGTATGAAAAGTGAACACGTGAGCTCAGCCCTGTAACAAGAGCACATTAACCTCATAAAATTTTTTTTTTTTCGTGCAACAACTCATTCAAAAAGATGTTCCATGGTCCAAATTTCACAACCATCAACCATGATTTTAAAAAAAGTTAAGTCTTTTATTCTTTGTTTTCCCAAAATTGTTCACTGGTGGCCAAAAGTATCAAGACAGCATGTGCCATGCATTATGGTCCTCTCTGTGAACTATAATGTATGGCATTTGAACAGTTGTGCTAATAAACTGAAAACTAGAGAAAATGGCTGTATATAAAAGGCAGTCAGCTTCTGGAGGCATGACCTGAGTCATCTCCTGATGAACCCAACAGAAAACTGTTGGACAGTGATGAAGAAGGGAGTAGCCATCAAGAAATCAAGTTGTGTACATAATCAAGCAGGCACGGATCGAGCAAGTGACACCAGAGGAGTGCAGACTTTAGACCCAGCAGATTTTGAAGAATAAATATTGTACTGAATATTGATTGTTAGATTGCATGAAATCATAAATTATTCTTATTATCTTGATCCTCATTATTTATAACATTTGAGAATGTCATTAAAACATTGAAGTTCAATTTTGTCCTGATATTTTTGGCCACCACTGTGGATTGTATTATTAAAGTAATTTACACATTAATAATAATAATAATAATAATAAAATTATACTGTTTTTAACATTTTTATGTCCTTATCATAGAGCACTTTCTGTGTATTTGTTAATTCCAACTTTAACTCTGATGCTTGTGCGTCCTGTTAAGATTAAAATGCATACATTTTATGGCAAAGAAACCTTAGAACAAAATGAGTTTGTTGCTTGATATGGGTGAACACATTTTTTTTTAATTAGTTAAATGCATGCTTATGCATATTCAATGCTAAAAAATAAATAATAAAAAAAAAGCTTAAAAGTGTTTTTAAGCATTAAATGTTCTAAATGCATTGCTCAGTGAACATTATATGGTGTATATATATTACAGTTAGACCTGTTCTAAAGATGATATTATTATTATTTGGTGGCATGGTTTAAAACTCTTAATCTGCTCTTTATATTTAGCAACTGGAAGGGCAGATCGAAGCCGTGACAGGTGATGTGTGTTTGTGTGTGTGTGTGTGATCGTTACATGCGTATGATCTCATCTCTATCTTCCCTCTGAAACAATGCCACCAGGGGTGTACTGTCAGTATTCTACGTGTGTGTGTGTGTGTGTGTGTGTGTGTGTGTGTGTGTGTGTGTGTGTGTGTGTATATCAGAGCAGACCGGTGGCGCAGAACAGCATTCCTCATGAAAACCCGAGCGGTGGTTTGAGCGCTTAGCAACCGGCCCCAGTGGCCCAGCTCCCCCGAGAGTCTGATGCTCGGGCTTAGACGCATTCATTAGCCAGGAGGGAATCTTGGGCTGCCTTAAATATTCATGCTGTTTACAGGAACAAAAGCCACCATTAATGAATAAAGGCTCATTAGAGCATTGTCTATTGCGCCAGCCCCAGTGGATATCTGGGGCTTGTTTGTGCAGCGAGACTTTTGCTCATCTCTAATAATCATATCCGGAAAAGAACTTGTGAACACTTAGTTCTGATGATATTGAATTTTATCCTCAGGACTGTGAGTGCAGGTATTGATTTTTCCATGCGGTGTGAATTGGAGGAGTGTGGATATTTCCGTCACTGATGTGGCTGTAGTTTGGCTGCATTAGAAGGTGATGGTTAGTGTAAATAGACTCTCATTGTCTGTCTCCCTCACACACACACACACGCACACACACACGCACACACACACACACACACACGCACGCACACACGCACACACACACGCACACACGTGTTGTTTACCTCTTTTTTCTTTTTTATTTCTTTCTTCATTTGTGTTTCCTTTTGACAGCTTGCATGCAAATGGGCCAGGTAATGAGGAAGGAGATAGCAGGCACACGACAAGACAGAAAGAGAGGAGGAGGGAGAGAGGAAGAAAGAGAGATAGAGAGAGACACATAGAGACAGAGAGAGAGAGAGAGAGAGAGAGAGAGAAACAACAGAGTAGAGCAGAGAAGGACGGAGACATGGGTAGAGGAAATGGAGAGAAGACAGGAAAGGGAGAGTTGGAGAGAGAAAAACAGAGAAAGGGAGAGAGAGAGAGAGAGAAAAAGTGAGAGGAGGGTTGGTAAAAGCAGGAGCCTTTGCCTCTTTGTTCTCCCACCTGCATCTGTTGAAGCGTGGCGGGGAGACGCAGTGCTTGTCATGTGAGTGACAGATATTGAGGATAATTGTCTGCTCTCGTTGCCTGGCTGTGCTGTGAGCACGGAGCTGAGTTAAGCAGCAGTCAGGCACGGGAGGAGAGGTGAAGAGAGAGGAGAGGTGGGGAAAGAGGGAGGAGAGAGGGAGAGAAGAAGGGAGGAACACTTCTAGAGGTTCAAGGGGGAAAAAAATCTCTGCAGTGATTGCCTCTCACGTATTTCTTCATAGATATACAAGTGAGAGGCTCTCTCTCTCTCTCTCTCTCTCTCTGTCTTTTTTTTTTACCTTGACAATCCCTTGGAAAAAAAATTGTCAATTTTTCATTTTTTTACCTTCCTTCCCAAATAAGCAGCTAATCAACCTCAGGCGTTGGCCATAAAAATAACTGATTTAAACGATGCAATGTAAAACAACTGCCTGTTTAAATCACACCATACATTTTAACATTCACAAAAGCAGATTAGGATGCAATTAGGATTTTATAGTATTATGCATTCATAAGCCGGATTGTAGGGGGAAAATAGAGCGAAAAAAGACACATGGTTTGAGTTGCCTCAGCCGTTAATCCTTGGAGAACAGGTCTAAGTTTGTAAAGCTGTATACCTTGAGGGGGGCTGGGTGCATGCTGGAGACCTGTTTTTTTTCCAAAAGTCCAGCAGAGGAATGGGTAGAAAAGCAGAGCGACCTTTCCTTTCCCCCTCCCCAGGTCAGGACACAGCTCGCTCTCTCTCTCTCACTCACTCACACACATACACACACACACACACTCTGGGAATAATAGAAAAAAGAGCCCTGTGCTGCCAAAGGAAACAGTGAGGCATTTTTTTTTCAGTGCTCTGCAGAGTTTAGTGGAACTTGAGCGAGCTCCAGCTCCGTTCCTTGGTAACACTGTTGTAAGCTGAGGCCCGAGCTAGACGAGGCCCCTCTCCATCACTTCTCATGGGGCCAGTGGGGTAAAAGATGAGAAAATAGTTCCAATAGCAGAAAAATCCACATGCCTCCATCCATGGAAAAGAATTCTCCATTTCTTAGAAGGGGAGAAAAAAAGTTCTAGGCTGTTCATCCCTGTAATATTTTATTGCAGACAAAAGTGCATGCCATAAAATTAACTGCATTGGACTGTTCTGTGTTGTTGAACTGCGTCTCATCTCAGCCTCAGGTCATTCACTAATTGAAGGCATGTCATATTACTTGTGCATTTGCTATTCATCAGTTTGCCTCTTTTTTTTTTTTTAACTGGAGCTTTCAACGTTAGTCCGTTTTTGACTTCTCTCTGCATCACTGTAGTAAAGTTGGGTGAACTTGATTATGAGTTACACAAAATACAGAAAAAGTTCAGTAGAAGTAATTAGTTTTTTTTTTTTTTTTTTTTTAAAAGTGGTTTTGAGAATGTCACACTAATGGACAAACCAAATCACTTTTGAATGTCAGAATGTCGACGATGCTCCACCACCGCGGTCGGAATTGAATCATAAAATCAAATCATCTTTTTTTCTTTTGATTATAATGAGACTTACACATAGAGACAGATATATACGTGAATGCATTCAAGTCAAGCCAAGAATTGCGATGAAATTTCTCATGAACAAATGCGTAAAACTGATTGACATTTACAAAGACTTCAAACAGTCTGTTGATGAGACTCTTAGCCGCAGTAAAACATTTGAATGGTGCAAAAGTTGTAAAGAACACAGTACGGCTGTGAATGACGATCCCAGCCAAGGTGGCTCGGAGCCCATTGCAGTTGTTCCCATGAACATACGCCTGATCCTTGACAATCGACGTATAACTTGCAGAAGAGACGCATCTGTCTGTGGGAACTGTACACACAACCATTCACCAATAACATTTGCACATTACAGGAATTCTGCAAGTTTATTGCCACATACGCCATACAAGCCATTTCCACATGTATGGGCCCTTATTAAAAGAGTTCCTTGGTGGCTAGTGTTTCAGACTTGGAGCAGTGTGTCTGATCATGGCTCCGGTTTACTAAAAAACCTTTGTACCATGATGGTATTCAAGCACTAGTGAAACGCTGGGATAAGTGCATAAGTGTAGAAGGTGATTATATAGAGCAATAAAAGGAGGTTTTACTGTTTTCTGTTATTTTATATAAGAGTTTCTGATTGACTCGAACAATCTTTTGTCTGTATATATGAAGAATTTGGTAACACACTGTTTTTATATGTGTATATACTGTATTACTGTATTAACATGTACTTGTAGATTTCTTATACAACTCATGCATTTGGTTAGTATTAAAAAACTAATAGTGAGTCCACATAGTGAGTGTTTGGTTATTAGTGGGTAATTATACCATTAATTGTTCACACTGTTACACCACTTCCAATTCTTTTCCTCCTGGTGTTCCTGTTTCTGCTGAACCTGTCCAGTTTGTTGACCTCTTCTTCATCGGCAAGCACTAACGCAGTGACGTTTTTTGCAAATTCATGTCCAACGTTGCAATGAAGACGTCATGGGTGATGGGCGAGACGTATGGCCAGGCTTGGGGCAGATTCAGATTTGAACTGGGGGGTTGGCGGCGGTTTAAAGGGTAAATCTGGTGACAAATGGATTGGGAAGAGCATCGCTGTGCGCCAGAGATAAGAAGCCATCCTGCCGTAATAGAATGGAGAGGCCTTGTCTATCAGCCCATTTGAGCCCATTCCTACAAGCCTCTGCCTTTCATTAGCGTGCGCTGTGAATGGTGGAGCAGAATGAAAATTGCTACTTACCCCTCGATTACAGGATTGAAAGGTAGCTGTCAAAGAGGCTGGATGTAACAGGGGAGCGAGGATTTCGGAGGTGGGGGGGGGGGGTTGTATGGAAGGGGGTGGAGGGTGTTGTGTACGTGTGTGACTATTTTTAACCCGTTTTTGTCGAATTGTGCTGGAGGCGGCGGATGATGCACTGTGCGCTTTTTTTTTCCTTTTGTAAAACATTTCTCTTCATTATTCTCTTTAATCGACGTGAATTGATTCACCTTGAACAAGCAATCCATATGTTGCTGCAGCGTAGACCCTGAAGAAGAAGAGGAAAAAATAAGATGATGAAGCCTTTAATTGTCACATAGACATTAGAGCACAATGAAATTTAAATAAGGAAAAATTTATGAACGAGCATAATTTCCAGTGGCTTTTACACGCTGGTCGCGGTTCTTACACGTCTCAGGGAGAGACGAGCGCAGCCCAGGAAGCCGATGATAAACACTAAGAGTGTGTCCACCATCAGTCCTGCACTTCCACTCTGGGCAGCTCGGTCTGTGTGCTCTCGGCTTGTGGAGGCTGGATCAATAGTACTGCGGAAATGGAGAGAGGAGCAACACAGCAGGGTTCTGCACAACGGGGCATGGAAGAAAGAAAAATACATCTTAATGTCTATACAGGGAGAAAGACTTGTTAATCAAAGCCATGATTGTGGTCAGTTTACTTATATGCGAGAGCTTTTTTTTGACACCCTGTGCTCTTAGATTACTAACACATATACACTTACAAAATACATTAGGGTGTTATGTGAGACTATTAGTTTAATTATGAAAATCACTGCTGGTCACTGCCGGCCCGTGGCCCCTACCTGCACTGTATACTTCGACAGACTGACTACCACAGACTTATATATGCTTTTTCTGCTCCCCTCCTCCTCCTCCACTTCACCATGTTGCTGATTGACTGTGAATAAACACATAGAGAGGAAGGGTTACAATTTCAAACTAATTGCTTTCAGGTTTCAGTACAAGCAGTAAAACATTTGACACAAATTAAATAAACAACATGAATATTACCTTTAAAAAAAAGAATAAGAATGTGAATATGATGAACATAAAATTTATGTATAAATAATAATTACTATAATTTGAATAATATATCTAAGATCATCAATATAAAAAAATATAGTGTAGTATTTACAATGTGGCAAAATGAAACACTAAGCCAATTATTGTACAGTATTTCTTAAATTGTGAAGATGTAAATGGATTCAAAGCCAGATAATCCCTGTGGGGAGTTTGGGTGAGAGAGTAGCATTATCATATTTACACACCAACCTCAACATAATAGCTAGCATTAGCTGCTACTTTATCAACTCATTGTCTTTCAGATTCAATTATTCTCATCAATTCATATCAGTTTCAAAAATATCCCACATGAAATTATGTGATATGAAATTAATATTGCTTTCTAATAACCATCAATACCAACTAGCTTGCTAATTCACTAAAAGCTGCTAGCTTTCAGGTTAACTAGCCTGCTAGCAAACGGCCACAGAATTAGCATAGTTTTGCTAACTTTTTTTGTTATTTTTTTTTTTAGTACCTGAGATACAAATACGACTAGATATACTGTATGTTATCGATTTACAACACAAGGAGCAATAATACACTGGAAATCGTTATCTTTTAACACCGTTTTTAACCTCTGTAATCTGCAAATGCTCTTGAAATGCTCTTTAAATCTAGAGTTTCACAAGATTAAAAGTACTTTTCTGCTTCTTCAGTTTTCAGAGGGGAAAAGAGACCTATTTAGGGTCTAATCCTGTTTCAAAGAGGAGATGGGCTGCAAGACAGGCTCGGGGATTGATTATAGCCAAATGGTTCCTGTAAAATGCCTGATTGCTTAGGAGGTTAAAATGGTGAATCCGAGGCAGGCAGGAATTTCGGCAACTTAACGCAAGCTTTTTGATCTGGCGGGATTCGTGGTGCGGGCCCCGTCTAATGTCTCCCGCTTTTTGAAACAATACTCCTGTGTCTGATCGTGTTGATCTCCCCACAGTGACCCCTGACCTCTCAAGATGCTGTCGAGAGGGGAACAGAGGAATGTGGGGGGAAATCAACCTCTCTCTCTTTCTCTCTCGCTCCCTTGCTCTCTCTTTTTTTTCCAAGCTGTGATTTCATCTCAGCCATTGGAAATGGCCCACATGTGCAAGCAATTATAAATCGCTATGCAATCACGAAAAAGAAGCATTTCAAAAAAAAAAAAAAAAGTTACACACGCTCACATGAACTGAACGTATACCTCCAAAGAGCTGAAAGTATGTGGTAATTTAAACGAAATTAAAACAAAGTCCTGTCGTATCTTTTAAAGGTATACTCTGTGTTTTTAATGGTTGTCTGGATACTTTTTATTTGTTTTTCGTGGTTACATTTTTAACAAGCATATTTGGCCTGTATAGTATGGAATACAGATTTACTTTGCAAACTTTTTTTTTTTTTGTCCAGACAGCAGAGTGCTCAAAATGGACCATAGCTATTTATTTATTTATTTATTTTGAAGGAAACAAGATGTTTTTGGATTGGATCTGGAGGTTTTCGTCAAGGCCCGAGGGCTTTCTCTGCCTCTTTGCACAGTGACAGAGACAGCTATGAGATGCTTACAGAAGCTCATTTCAAGCAAATCTCATTAGCTGCCTTAAGTGACCATGATCTCAATTATCCGTGTGACCCACACTAGGATAGATTTAGTGTAGGTAATTTGTTATGTTTGCTGCAAACTGTCATGCATTTCTGATAGACTGTAAAGTACAATAGTCCTGTCTTGCACCCATGCACACAGTCTCACTGTACCTACAGCATGGTTGGTGTACTCAAAAGTACACATTGTTTTTGATCGGAACCCTTTTTTTTAATGACAAGTGATCATTTAAAGGAAACAAATTGTGCATGAATCTGAACACCTCTTCAAACACATCTTATATCATCTGTGTATGAGAATTCTATTGTATCCTATTATTCCGCTTTCTTAATATATTCAAACTTTTTTTTTCTTGTTTTAAAATACATGGCTGAGACAGTGATGATTTTTGGGTCACCCATGCTGGAATAAATTTCACGTTAACTGCAGTTATTTATGTTTTCATGACACACCGTGATGTGCAAGAATGTAAAATGTGATGCCCATCTTCGTCTCCTGTTTGTACTTGACTTTCCAGCTCAGGCTCGTGTAACATAATTCTACAGCAGGTGTGCTTATGTCTTGTCTCGCTGTGCCACAGATTCATATTTTCCCCATTATAGTTCACTTTATATGATTTCTTCACCGATTATTGAACTCTTCATGAGCTGAATCAGGTGTGTTGGAGTACCAGAAACACACACCGGGGGAATTCACAACAACTCAGCTGTTAACTTTTATAGTGTTCTCGTCTTCGTCCAACTAATCAAAAGCACATGTATTTTTAAAAATGTTCTCATACAAAATGCCTTCTGTTAAATTCTTCATGTTTTTATAGCACGAGACAGGTAGATCCAGTGCCTGAGCTGCAGCTGAATTCTCCCTGCTGGTTATTTGCAGCCAAAGTCAGACGTTTGTTGAGACGGGTATTTCAACAGGATTAACGACAGTCAGTGCAGTTCCTTCCAATGTGTTCCGATGTTTGGTGTTTGCTCTCAGCTTGATGGACAAAAAGTAGCCTGGCTTTGTGCCAAATGGATAAATAAGACCCTGAATGGGGGGGAAACAAATCCTATCCAGCCTAACCCTAAATTGCGTTTGCTTTCTGTTTTATTAAAGGATATGTCGCTATTTAACACAAGGTGGTTACGCAAAAGCTTTGCCCGACTGCTATCTGCGTTGAGATTACCAGTGTATAAATAAAGATCCTCTCTCATGAACGAACTTACATCATGTCCTTCCTGGTACTTATGCAATGGAGTCTGGAGGCGGGCCAGCAAGTGGGAGAAGCGGACCGCCAGACGGGCCCGCGATCTGACAACACCCTCCCAACCCCTTCTGAAATCTTTATTTACAACAACCTCCCCTCCACCACCTCCACCATCACCAGATTTACTCCTCATCCAGGGCAATGAAACGCCCACGCTGCTCCTTAAAACGAGGATCCCTTCAGGAGTGAGGAGTTTATACTCTAAAAGCTGCTGTGACTAGCTTGTTATAAATATACACCGAAGAGACACAATCACACAACATTTCGAAGGTAAAAGCTTAAACAATCAGTACGAGGGATTACACAAAAATTATTTCTTGCAATTTGTAACATGACCTGCCTAATTTAAATTACAAGCAAATATAAATTTGGAAGATTAGAATATTAAAGCAATTTATATTTATTTGTCTGTTCATTTATTTTCAATTTTAAAAAGTCATATTGGCAATGCTATTAAAAGTCATCCTTTCTTTAAATTGTGACGTGGCACATCGACAATATCGAATAACCTTCAGGTGTTGGGGTTCACGTTATTGGGTAATTTTTTCAAACTAGTTCAAATCAAACATTTAAGCTCTAAGCATAGAAATAAAATGATAAAAGGTGTGCAAAAAAAAAAAAAATGTTGCTGATGAACCAGATGAGTGCCACCCTCTTTGAATCTAATCAGCGTCCTCTTGCAAATACTTCTATGACTCCTTTAAACATTAAACACAGCAGCATTTTATTTCACCAGAGCAAATTATTGATTCCCTGACACCACAGTCTCTGCACACCTACAGGTCGTGACCTTGTAGAAAAAAAATGGAAATGAGCAGCGTGTTGTCAGAGTCAGCAGGAGAACGTGTGTGTGTGTGTGTATGTGTGTGTGTGTGTGTGTGTGTGTGTGTGTGTGTGTGTGTGTGGGTATGTGTGCGCACAAAGTTTCGAGCGAAGAACATGCGTTTATGTGTCTTGCCACTTTTGTGTGTTGATTTTGGCACCCCTCAACCCCAGGACGTTTTGCTCCTTCTGAACTTTTTCCGTCTTTACATCTGTTTTTATGAATAACGTCGACCAAGAAGTGAAGACCGTTTAAATTCAGACTTAAACAAAGCAATCAGTAATTTTATCCATTGTTAGAGCTGTGAGGAATGGGAAGTATGGAGTTACATTTTAAAGCAAACCAATTTAAAATGGAGCATTATTATTATTATTATTATTATTATTATTATTATTATTAATAAATTATTATTAAAAGATTTCTTTGTTATAAACCAATAGCTATTATCTGTAGATATATCAGCACAGTACATACATTAAACCTTTTTTGTTTTGCATGGTCACTAAAAAGATGAGTGGAAAATCTTTTTTTTTTCTTCTACATTACAAACCAGTTAGCTTTAACTTTGCGCTTGTTTATCTGCTTCTTCTCAATAAATCTGAACGCTTATCAGACAACATGATGTGGATGGCAGCACATGTTTTTTTTTTTTTTTCTTCTTCTTGTGATTCCCCACAGTAACCTCCTTCCCACTGCCCCATGCTGAGAGCTGCTTGACTTCCAGCTATGGGTTCCACATGTAGCACTCATGAAGAGCCCTTGTGCCTCTCTGTTGGAGACACCAGAAGCTCTAGTGCAAGTCTCTCTTATAATTCAACAGCAAGCTGTTACACCTACGCCCCCTGTTGTTGCCAAAAGTGCCCTGGCTTAACTGTATGTGTGTGTGTGTGTGTGTGTGTGTGTGTGTGTGTGTGTGTGTGTGTGTGTCAGAGCCTGGATGTGAGGCATTCTCGACAAGGAATGTGTGTGGAACCTGTGCCGGCTGTGTCACAGGAGCCAGCAGAGAAAATGATGATGAAATTGGAGACTCTTGGCTTGGGCTGAGGCGGCCCTGCAGTGATCATATTAGTAGCTGCGAGCATCGATCGGTTCTAGCACTTACATTTCAAGCGTGACAAAACTGGGGGCAAATTAATTGTTCTCCAGAATATTAGGCATCAGAGTACATTAATCCTTTCCCGAGCCGCACGCCACATGAATACTAATAGACTCTCCCAGACGCCTCTCCTCGCCTGCCTCAGCTCCATTCATTTCTCTATCGCTCGCCTTTTTGTTTCAGCTATGAGCTGCTACGATTTTTTTTTTTTTAAATATTTTTTTTTTTAAATATATTTTCAGTCCACATTGTTGTGCGTGCTTCCTTTGTCTTCAAACTGACATGCACAGCCAGTGGAGTTCATTAATATTCATCTGTCTTCCATTTATATACTCGGTAATTCCAACGTGCTGCAGCAATTATTAAGTTATTTAAAAATAATGACACCCTACAATTGATTATAGGGGTTTAAACTGTCCAAAATGATGTGAAATCTATTTTAAACCCATTTTCAAAATGATTACAAAAAAAAAAGAAAGTTCAATCCCTTCATATAGGCTGAATAGCCGATGTTATGGCTCTGACTAGACAAAATACTTCCCTGTAGGAAATTTTCCACAGGTGTTTCTACTGCAAATACACATGATACGCTGAGCGACTCTGTGCTTCCATGCACACCGAAACTAGCTGCTACGACTCAGCTCAGCAAATTGGGTGTAGTCGGCTATGAACAGAGAGACAACCGCTGATGTCTGTTCATGCCATGTGACTAAACAATCTGTATGTCCCGAAAATGCTGCTTCGTTCAAACAACAATGGCTAGCAAAGATGTTCACCATTTTCAGCAGCGGTTAAAGGATGCCGGTGTCATCGTATGCGAATGAAAGCGAGAGAATGAACGTTTTGAAGGAGAAGTGAAAGCCAACAATTGATTTACTCATTTTAAGGTTTTTTTGACAAGTAATATAGGTCTCCGTACAGTAACTACTTCACTAATTTTAATTTTAACATTTAAATTAAATACATTTTCCTAACTAGCTTGTAGCATTTAAGCAAATAACTTCTCTCTAATTCTTTCTATTCAAGTATAGCTAACCATAATTATATTCCTATTAGCTCATAAAGAGTAAGGTTTCAACATAACCAGCATAAGCGCTGTTCACTGAGTTGGTTTGGATAGGGGTCAGAGGAGTTATCGCTCCAAATTGTAGTTGAGCCATAAACAGTTAAGCCAGTGCACTTATTGGTGGAAAAACACAAAGAAAAATCCCCTCAATCCCAAGAGAACAATTACAGAACCAAAACATGCACTGGCAAAATCTGCGCACGATCTATCTGAAAGAAAAAGCGAAGAGACTGGTGTGTCATTTTAAACCTTTTGTTGTACTTATTCATAGCATTTGACACATGACGCTTTATAGTGTTTTATGTTCTTTATGTGTGTGTTTGTGTGCGTGTATGTGTGTAAATGCATAAGAATTGCAATCAAAGCTTAGCCTAATAAATACTTTTCAGAAAAAAACATCATGCATTAAATTGCATAGAGATAGACCAGCGACACACGTTTGCCTTTACTGTAAAGTTGCTGTTAAGACTTTGGATAACTCCTAAGTGCAGGAGTAATTTCAGAAAATCTGGAAATCTTTGCCGTCGTGTCGTTCCACAATGCCGTTTTATGAGAAAAGGCTTCGTAACCAAAACAAATGATTGCGCGCACGATTTCTGCTTATGATAAGAGGAGATTTAAAAAAGGAAACCACGATTTTTCCTCCGATTTTGTCAATGATACCATTAATTATTCTATGAGTCATCTCAGTCTCCTAAACTTATTATAAATTGATATTATTTTTCAAACAGCTGTATGTTCTTTCAGCTTTTTTTTTTTTTTTCATAACATCAATCTACAATGAAAAAAACTAATTAAAAGTTACTTCAACAAAAATATGTCAGAAATTGGTGTGTTTTCAGAACGACGGTGTTCGTTCCGCGGGGTGTTTTGAATTAAAACTGCATGGATTTGTGTGAAACACACCAGTGAAAATATTAAACATGTGTGTTTTTTTTTTCCACATAGGCGAGCTCAGCCAGTCCAAACACAAGGAGCGGGAGTCGGATTTCACCTCCACCTTTTCCTCACTGCTCCGCTCGGTGAGGTAGATCCCCGAAAACGTACACAAAACTAATTCCAGTCCGAAAATCTCCGAAAAAACCCAGAAAGGATTGAATTAAAATTCCAAGACGAGTTGGAAGGAATAAAGAGATTTTGGGTTTTCAAAAAGTGGCCCCTGCTTCCTTAAAAAGCATTTTAAGTGATCAAAGTGCCATATGAGGCAGCCATTGGCAGTATAGAGTTACCCTAATGGTTGCCATGTGCTACTTCTGATGGGCAGGTCCAAGAAGGTCTCGCGCGTGTCAGACAAAGACGGTTGTAAAAAAAAAAAAAAAAAAAAAAGTTTGTACAAGCAGGACTCGAAGTGAAAGAAAGACATTGTGAGATCACAGCAGATGCCTCGGGATAAGAATAATACGTTTCATTTATGCAGAGCTTTTCCAAACCTCTATGATCCTTTAGAAATACACAAACACAACCAACTTAATTAGGTATGTTCAGATAATACATTTTAATGGTCTAATTATTACCTTTTATTAATAGTAATACCATTTTAATCACCATATCATAAGAATTAGTTCTATTCAGCATGATTTTTTTTTTTTTTCCAAACCAAACAAAACAATGGGATTGCTATATTCGAGAAAGACATTAAAGACATTAAATTTGTCCAAAATGTGCGACTGGAGAAAACAGCTGTCCTTAAACTGCCTTATGAATGGATCAGTCTTTGTCTTTATGGAAGCACACATGCCGCCCCAAAAACCTGCCTATCCAGCCATGTGATGGTTTATCATATAACAAATTATTGACAAGACAAATGTAATGCAGGACGCAACCAGATTCAGAAATGTATGATTATACACAAGTATCGAAAGAACTGCAGATTTCTTAAGAGCATCCATGTAGGCATGTTTTTTTTTTTTTTTTTTTTTTTTTCAGAGCTGGGTGACGCCGGCTCTCCTTCACTCGTGTGGCTCCAAACAGTTAATTACTGATGCGTGGCTCCTCCACTCCTGCTGAACTGCAGGAGATGTAAGTGACAATAAAAGTCAAACACTCGGCGGTTGCCTGAGCCCCGGTTGGTTATTAGTATGTAAATGAAATCATCACAGCTGCTCGGTTCGCACTCTGCTCGAGTGGGGGGAGAAGGGAGCGTACGGGGGCCGCATTCTGATGCTTGTTTCTGGTGGGAGCTGCCTACCTCCAAAGTAGCAGCCACATGAGAGAATGTGCAGAGGAAGAAAAAAAAAAATGGCCCACATAGATACAAACATGATGTGTTCGTGTGTGGTGTATCACATTAACTGGACTGATTGACTTGAGCGAAAAGTTTTGCACAGACTGTGCTACAAGTCTGTTGTAAATCCCTTTGTTTAATAGCCTTGTAATTAAAGGTTTATAACCGAAAATCACTCGCACACTAACGTTTCAGCCTTAGACAGACAAAGTAACAATTGAGATCTATGGTTCAAAAAAACTCTGTGACGATCAAAAAAAAAAAAAAAAAACTAGGCGAAAGATCACCTCTACTTTTCCAAGGTCAGGATAATGAGAAAATTGATTATTTTCCCCATGCAATAAATAAACACATTCTCCGCAAAGAAGCGAATGATTTTTTGCCGTTAAGCAAAACACAGGGCGCGAGTTAAATGCTGCCAAATTTCAGATTGAAATTGTTTCCATATCTGCTCCCCGTACTCGGTGCCCATCTGCTCTTCGCTTCTGCGCGTACTGCGACAGCCAGTAATAACACATGAGTAATTCTGTCCTAACATGGCAATAAAACATGCTGTTTTTCCCCTCACTTCCATCAGGGTTACATGCTTAGATCTCAGTGATAAAGTGAAAAGATCTTGTTTTGGATTGTCCGCTTGAGAATTTTAATTAGGCTCTCGAAACGGTTATAGACGCTGGATAATTTTGCAAATGAGGAAAATGCTGGTGTAGTTATTATCAGTTATTATCTGTTTATGACCATAAAGCTGCTCTCCAAATGAAAACAGTTTGGCATGAAAATTAGTAAGTAATTTAGTGCGAGGCACTGATACAAGCAGAGTACCACGGCTTTTGGTCTTCTACTTGGTCTGAAAAATGTTTTTTTTTTTTTTAAAGATACGTTGATGAATATTTTCGAAGGTATATGAATTTATTCAGCTGTTCGCCGTGTCAGTAACGTCAGATTTCCTGTCTTGCTAAATAAACAGAATACTCCGTAAAAGAATTTTTCTTTGATATCCATCAACTTTCAGTGTTTGTTAGCCACATTAGCATGCTAAACTGAGGTATTTCCTGCTTTTTCAGCCCCCCCCCCCCTACAAAGAATTCCACAATTTCAACTGCGTAAAATTTAATTTGATCTCTGGTCACATTTGGCATGCATGTGTATCAGGCTTTCATTTCTGCACCAACAGTGTCAAACTACACCATGCAGGAATGTGTTCGTATTTGCATAGAATTTTTATTTTATTTTTTTTTTTTAAAGAAGGGAATAAAATCAATATACTGCGGTGACCTTGACGATGATGACCCCCGTGTTACCGGGAGGACAATTTTGAAATAAAACATCGTAATTATCAAATGCAACAAACGCTTTATTTGTTATGGCTCATGCTTATGAGGGTTAGAGAGTGAGAGCTGTTTATTCAACTCACCTTCCCCCTTCCTCCTCTCTTCCTCCCTCTGTGATTAAAAAACATAATCAGCATCTTATTATCCCTGATTTGCATGGTAACAGCATGAATATTATGATGCTGTTTCTGAGGGTAGGGGGAACTTAATGAATGCGACAGCCTCTTCTGTTGAACTAATTTTTGCCTCATCCATATTCAGACAGCTCTTAGGGCAGACGGCAGTTAAAGTTTCCGAGCTAAAGTAAAGATGAGTCAAAGACTCTGATTCTCTCATTAAAACATCTAGACTAATGCCATGACTGTCACAGACGAGTTCGGCTTTCAGAAACCGTACCTGGTCATGCTGCGTAAAATAATTGCTACAAATCTGCAGTGTGGTCTCCCCCCCCCCCCCCCCCCCCCCCCCCCCCCCCCCCCCCTTTTTTTTTTTTTTTTTTTTTTTCAATTTAATTATTTTTTATTTTAGACAAGGTTGCATTAGAGTTTTGCTTGCTCTGTTGCCAGTAATATACTTTAACTTACCGCTTGGAATTTTTCATTATTGCATTATAATCTAATTATGGATTTTATGCCAGCACTTTCCACAGAATTTGACATTTTGTGTGTTGGTACACATAACCTGGGTTGCAACTTAGCTGTCTTTGACAGCTATCACTTATGATGGCATACAGTGGCTTCATGTTTGAACAAATCACTGACACCTATCAACCCGTTCTACGCAAGCATGTGTCGCCGTGCTCCATTTACTTCCAGCCGTTTCCAAAGATAGTGGAGATTTTAATAGGCAAAAGCTGCACTGCATGGATGCTGCCAACTTTCTGAGCAACAAACGGCTCATCTTGGCATCTCAGATCTTTGGATCTTTCCCAGCTCGAGCTGCCACGAGGACCGAGCCACACTTCAGTACAAATGTCCTACCTGTACATAAAATAGGGCCTGACTGGCCAATTCACACTTTTTTTTCCTCATCCCCCCCCCTACCTCCCCTTTTCTCCCTAAAATGAGAATTACTACTGGGAGGCTCAGGACAATTTTATGTAGGAGCGGGGAACAAAAATCAATATTTAATTATCTGTGAGCTCTCTGTGTCACTACATCTTTAGATCTGTAGGGTTGCGAGGACAGGGTCACCAGGCCTGTAAGCGAGTCCGTCACTGACAAGGCTGCCACCTCCCAAGGCTCCTATTGGCCTGTCTTAAATCACTACAGGAGTGATGACCGACAAGCTGCTTATACCTCACCTCGTTCGGCATGCTTTCCGAAAGTCTCCTTCAACAGAGACGCTGTGAGTTCAATAGATTTCTGCGCTGTAGTAAAGATGCAAAAGTGATATACAAGTATGGCTTAAATACCCCATCTAGGGGCAGACTAGGACTCTTACTTTCTCCGCGCCGCACATAGGACTGTTTGATTTTATTATTCAACACTAAAAGCTCTTAGTAGTAAATTCTGCAGCTTCCCACAAATGCGTGAGCGAATGATGGACTTTTTTTGCACTTTTGTACACCGTGGGGAGTTTTGCTACAGTGCTATACTTAAACAGTTCATCAAGGATTTCTAGATGGATGCATATTACCACTCTGGTCTAATGAAAGTTTTCTACATATTCCTGAAAAGAATTGACATGTTTAAGAAACTCACCCTCACTCAGGTAGACTGCATAAAATATAAATAGTTGCATGATTTAGACACATCATACGTTTCACATTACTTACTTGTGCAAGCGGTTTGATTTTCCCAAATGCATTCAGTCTTTCTCTCATGTCAATTTTTGCACTAGAATTTATACCTTTTTGCATTCATTTATTTTCACATGTCGAGTATGCATTCATATCTTTTTTTTTTTACATGAGATTTCCTGTGGACAAGGTTAAAGTTTTTACGAATGAATATTGCGCAACTTTAGGGAATAAACTAGTCGAATGCATCATGTGAAAAAACATGATCACGTGTGAAATGCATCAGAACTGGATGCTGGTGGAACTGCAGATATTAGCATTTATATTTCTCTCTCTTTTTTTTTTTCTCCTTCTCCCTAAGATCGACAGAAGCTTCAGGGTTGACGAGTGAATCTTCTTACCTACTCTTTTTCCCGGATGTCCTCTGTGTTTGGTGTTAGAGGACACAGAAGTAGATTCTTCAAGGTACTTCAGTGAGTTTAATGCTAGCATACGGCCAATCGATACACTTCACCAACAAAGCAACAGAGTTAAGGCAGCAAAGGCACAAACACATTAAGCTGCGGTCGACACCAATAGGAGACCGACAGGGACCCCTGAAATAATTCTTCACTTTCTCAGGTGAACACCAGGACTCTCAGTATTCCTGGAAGTGGTCACCCTGTATGAGGAATAAAGCAGGGTTTCAAAAACTAATGAAAAAATTTAAAACATTTGGATAAATAATCAGGAAGGAGCTCAATAGGAACCGATGGTATTTCGAACTCCTGTTATAATGCTTCCATCAAACCGGCTGCTGCTGCCCCATTAAGCGGAGAACTGAGGCTAAGGACACAGCCATTTTCTTTTACCATCACTCCAGCGTGCAATGTGCGCTCTCCTCAGTTAATGCTTACTCTCGCAAGTTCATGTTAAATTGAGTGCCTCATCTTCATTGCTGGCTGTAAGGCCATTGATTTGGCCCTTTTAATCAATTCATTCAATTAGTCATACATTCGTCTATTTGCATGCACTGCCATTCTCCTTGTGTCTCCTTGTGGGTCTC
Source organism: Clarias batrachus (assembly GCA_003987875.1). NCBI lineage: Eukaryota > Metazoa > Chordata > Actinopteri > Siluriformes > Clariidae > Clarias > Clarias batrachus. The sequence goes on along the minus strand of QMIH01000764.1, from coordinate 220,285 downwards.
TAGAGATTATTGGTGAAATCATCTAACTCCTGCTGCGAGAAGCAGTGGGAATGATAAACAAAAGTCTATTAAATGTGCTGCTATTGAAAGATCATATGGAAATGAAGTGACTATAAAGCCAAGCCTTTAATAATATTAGAACACGGAAGGTAAACAGCATTCTATATATGCTTATACACACATCTAAATAATTTACGTAAAAAAAATTAAATACCATAATGTGCTGTAAAGATGATAAAGATTATAATCCATCATTCCAGATCAAGATAAAGTATTCACAGCGAGTTAACAGTATAAGAAAAAACAACAAAAGGATGGGAAAACCAATGAAGGCAATCATATACATAATTATCATCTAATTTTATGTGAAGAAAAAAATGGTTTGCACAATAATTATGGAATGCAGATTTATTATTCTGCCTCCTTATATACAAAAAGGCTGAATGATTAATGAGATGGTATAGCGTCAATGAAATGCTCTTTCTTCAAATATTTGCACTGGATTACGTTAATACCTAGAGTCCGCTTGATGTGTGTTATGTCCTTTGTTTTATGAAGACACTGGTGTATCTCGAACAAAGCGCCAGAGAAAAGAGAGCATGTGTGTGTGTGTGTGTGTGTGTGTGTGTGTGTGTGTGTGTGCGCGTGTGGTATATGAGAGGTTGCACATTACGTATTCAGCCAACATATCTGAAGCCCATTTAATCAAGCTGTGATGAGGAAAGATGCAGAAAGGATGAGATCGCCCTTCACACTGATAGGGTCTGGCCAGGGCAAGCATCGAGCCAGCCGAGGTCTAAGCAGGCAGACAAGGCAAGGCTGAATTTATGGAAATATATTCCGCTCTCCTCCTCTTTCTCATTCCTCCCACTTCAGATGCGTCCCTCTGGTGGAATGTACAATGACGGGCCGTTGTTTTAATCTTGGAGGTAGAATACACTGCATGATCTCAGACGCATGTATATGAATCTCTCCCCGCATATGGAAGGATGAAGTCATGTGTGTTTGCACCTCGGCTTTCTGATTCGTGACGACACAAACCGCTACGATTAGTGAAGCTACCACATTTCACACATCATGTGTGGATGCTTTGCTTGTGGGAGTGAAGGTAGTTGAATAATAGGCTTCTGTTGCAAGACTGTAAGGAATTTTGATGGAATGTAACAAGTGCATGTGACATCTTTTGGCTGTTCTCTATCTGTCACTTAGTGGTTGAGCTCTTGTTTTTTCACAGGTAAAGACAAAATATGGTCCAGTGAAATGTCCTTCACAGACCTTGTTTACTTCAGATATGCGTACATTCATATTGCATTTATATTTGTCTTTACCAAATATAATATATATATATATATATATATATTAGGTTTTTCCTATTGTTTGAATGTTAATTGCTTCAAAGAGCATGATGCACATGAAGGCATGGTGTGGGTGATACGGTGATAAAGGAATAGAACACATAGGGGTAGGCTGGTATGGAAAAATAATCAACAATCAAGTGACGTTACTGTTACCATAATAAAGCTGATTATTTTCCTTAAATGTTTCCTTAAATGTTTCAAGGAAAATCTGAATATGAAATTAGTTACATTTAAATCTACCTGTAAACATATATATA
>QMIH01000764.1:190409-213650 GCA_003987875.1 Clarias batrachus | reverse complement strand
CGTGTGTGTGTGTGTGTGTGTGTGTGTGTGTGTGTGTGTGTGTGTGTGTGTGTGTGTGTGTGTGTGTGATTGGAGTGTGTGAGAATCTTAAGCAGGTATGTCTGCAGAGGAGCTGTGCACTGCTCATGTTTTTGGAGAAGTGAAAGAATTTACAGCATGCAGCTCATGATGTGGAATGCGTGTAATTGACTGTAAGTGATTTTCTCTTTAATGCCAATTTTGAACAGTGATTAAAAGCTATACGTACATTGCAACTGAAAAACAGGGTACTGTTTGAAATCCTTTTTAAAAATATACTCGTATGAACCAAATATAATAATAGTGGCCAGAATGTATTGTAAATCCATGTAAATAGCATGTAAAACCTGCTCCAATAATTACAGGATCTTCAGTACTGTACAATCTGTATTTATATGACACCACTAGGGGGTGTTAAAAACTTCCTTAACACACATGGGACGCACATTTGCCCAGGTCTTTAACCAGATCATCATGTTTAATTAATCAGTCGTGTGTATCCAGTGTGGTTAATAAAACAAAAACCTGGTGATAAAAAAATATAATCAAGAAAAAAATGTGTAAAATACTGCATGTGTTAAATGCTTAAATACTTTAATGTATAAAATAAAATAAAATAAAATTAAACATTTTGTGTTGCAAAAATGTAGGGCAGTCAGCAGATCGCACACTATAATGCAAACGCTAAAAGAAGCTATTTTACTCTCCTTCTCTAATATAACCTGTAATATTGTGTGCTCATATCTGATGGACGAACAATAATGTGTGTACTGTTACCCTTAAATTATATCCTTAAACATTTAAAACATCCCCAGGAATTCTCTTCATGTCCATAATAATTCATCATATCACAGAGATGTAACAGCAATCATGTTTTCTGCACCAAGCTCGATAAAAACAAGTCGGTATTTTTCACAGCAATAAAGGCAATTGTTTTGTTCCAAGCACTTTTTACATAGGCTCAATATTGAATGATTCTGAAAGCATCACCTGGTTATGTGTCATCTGCCTCTGGACGTCAGGTTTGGTCATAATCAGACAAAGCTTATTGAATTTGTAAATAATTATCCTGTCAATAAACAAATATTAGATGATAAAAGACTTATGCAGACATGCAGGTATGAAAAATATCACAATTTTACAGGGTGTTCAGTTTTGAGACTTTTGCTTTTTAAAAAACAAAAACAAAAACATAATCACAAATTTTTTCGATGAGGAATTTTAAACTAAATTGTGACTGGGGTCCAAATAAACAGCTCATCTTGCAAAGAGATCTTAGTTTGAATGAATTGAATTTGAATTGGATTTGAATATTATAGCAATAATTAAAACGACTTTAATGAAATTGATGTTGCACATAAAATAACGGGGTGTGTTGCCAAGAATCTTTTTGATGATGGTGTTTAACACATTTTGAAGCTTTAGCTGGCACTGTGGAGAGCACGGTGGTGTAGTGATTGTGCTGTTGCTTTGTACCTCCTGGGCCAAGGGTTCGAGTCCCACTTCAGGCCGGTGGAGTGCATGGAGTTTGAACACATGCTTGGTGCGTTTCCTCCGAGTTCTTCTCACAGGCTGTACTTCCCGGTACTGCGTGCTTTTGCATCATATCCAGATCAAAAAAAGTTCCATGGTATACAGTAGTCTCTAGGCCTCCAGTGACCTTGTACAGGATAAGCATTAGACGGTGAGTGAGCTGAATGGGCCACACCCTGAAGATTCTCAGGTAAGGATTAGCAAAATGGTTCAATATAACCAGTGTAATTGTACAGTTATTAGCTTGAAGGCTTTGTACAACATAATTGTGAACTTCATGAGAGTCAGATGCCCTGTTTGGGTGGTGCAATCTTAAAACATTTTCAGGTTCGACTGATCTCAGCAATACAGGGAATTTTATCTTCATATATTATGATGTACTACAGGCTTTGGGCCACCAAAACAAGACAAAAACTATAGGGTTTAACAACCTAGTGCTTGACCCACTAATTACAACTTGTTGTCTTTTATTATGTGTATTTAAAATAATGCATTAGAACCACTATTCATCCTTACAGAGATAATAAAGTTTATTGTTCCTATTAATTAGCCTAAATTAGCTTAATTATTCTTATTGTGATCTAAAACTTTTTCTGTAGGATTTTTATTCAAATTCTCAAGGCCATAGTTAATCATTTCAAGCCCTTAAATAACAAGTTTAATGTCAGGCAAAAGTTTTTTTTTTCTTTCTTTCTTTTTTTCCCCTGGTTCACCGTAACTTGTTATTCTTACTGTCAGCAGTAGCTCTACTGAAGTGCCAACAGGATTTAATCCTCATTCTGAGAAGTGAGCGCGTCATGCGCAATTTAACGAGATCTTCTGTCTTCCTGTCACCCGTGAGAGTGCATCTTGTGTATACGCAGTCATGTGTTATGGTGTTTGCAATCTCTCCTGCTCGCTCGCACCGTCAGATCTTCCAGCAAAGCCTCCATCTGTCCTAGAGTGCACCACTCTGTAAACAGAAACGAAGCTTACTCACTGCTTTTCTAAATGTTTGCATGCTTAAACGCTGATACTGCAATAGTTCCAATAAACAGGAAATGTGCACCCGAGAGATTGGAGTCGAGAAAAGGCGCTCCCCTTGAAGGGCCTTCATAATTATGAAAAACAGTGATTCGATCTGACGAAGTGTGTTTGAAGCTCTCTCACTGGAGAGACGCATTTTCCATGTGAATAAAAGAACAGGACGGCAGCCAGGACTGCGTGAGCAGGAGTGAGGGCTCTGGGCCTCCGTGTGTGGGTGTTATTTATTTGGTTAGTGATGCAGTACAAAAGCTAATAACCCCAAAACAACACTCTCATCCCCAATGGCAAAAAAAAACCATCCACCATGCTCACTTACATCCATCTGGGGCTAACACCTGCTCACGCTCTCGTTGGTTTATCAACACAGCATCATCCTCCCACCTCCTATGTAACTAAAGAGAGGTTGTTTGGTGAGCAAAAACTGAGAAAGCTCTTTATTTTTTAAATTTTTTTTATTTTCGCCATTTGCAGGATAATTAAAGTTACACAACTCATTTAACGGGAAGCTTGATAGTGAGACGTCAATTAGAACAATGAGTAAGGGAAAAACAACAGCAAAAGAAGCAAGCTGCAATGATGTGGTGTGATTCAATCTGATGCAAAGTGGAGTTATAAATATCACCCCAAAGTTGATCACTTTCAACTAACAGCTTGCTTTAAAATATTCCTCTTATCCCACAGGAATTTGGCAACAATAAAATATTATAAATACTATTAATTAGAGATGATCGCGTCATTCTTTTTTTTTTTTTTATCTGTTTCTAGTTGTTTATGTTATGTTGTGAAAACAAAAACAAAAAAAACAAGCTATGTGTAAACACTTTCTCTCTCTCTCTTCCTCTTTGAGATTTTGTATTTTTCTCATTTCCACTCACAGTCCAGGTTTCTTATACCATGTAGCAGCTAATAATCAGCAAAAGAGAAGTGTGAGCCAGTCAACAGCAGCTATCCACACCGCTGCTCATGCTGCATCACAGGGTAGTGTAACGCCCTCTGAGAAGTGCCATCTGCCCTTTTTTGCATACATCGCCTGATCCACTGATCTTAATTTGATTGACAGGGGTGAGAGATTGTATTATTCCTTCCACCCTGAGAGAATGGCCAGTTTTGCTCTACCGTCTCCGGACCCTGGATGACTGGAGTATTTTTTTCGTGATTCTAACTGACGATTTCTTGTTGATAGGACAAATGCTTTTCTGGTGCACCACTCAGGAGATATTGCCTCTCTGCTGAAAAAAATGCACCTTGAAGAATTAGAATTGAGGACGTCAACTGTAGTGTTGTATAATAGTAAATGATCTTCACTTATTCTATATATTTTGCCATCACGGGGGCAGAAACTTATTGTTATTTCATAAGATTCAAAATATACGGTAAGACAGCTTTCAGTAAGCTTTCCTTTTTGTTCAGTTCTCACACTGCATTTAATGTCACTATGTGCGAGTTCTCCCAGGATAATGTACCCTAAGAAGGAGCTTGATCATGATGGCGGATTTACATGGATTTACATGATGTAGGGAATAAATGAATAATTAATTTAGAGTCAAGCAATGTGAAGCAGTACTTTAAATCAGTAATATTACGAGGGCCGTTCGTGTCAAACTTGTGATGAAATTTTGTTGTGAATGAACCGATTGATATTCACAGAAGACTTCAAGCACAGCACAGTGATGAGGCTCTTAGCCGCAGTAAAACACTGGAATGGTGTAAATGTTTTAAAGAAGGCTGTACGTCCATGAATGACAATCCTGGCGCGTTTCCGTGGACATTCAGCATGTGGATCCCTGATCCTTGATCCTTCTTGTCAACCTGCGGACGAGACATTGTTTGTGGGAACTGTTCATATGATCACTGACAAACACCACTTGAACAAAGTATGGACATGGATCCATAGTTGAAAAATGAGAAGGAAGACGATGCAAGAGAGAGTAATATGTAATAGTAATATAAGCTGAGACAGTCTATGGGATATCTCACTTCTTAACTGTTTTGTTGATATCTCATCTGTTATAAGTTGCCGTTCCACGTACGCCCTGACCAAGCTTCAAGCCATTTCCAAATGTTTGGGTCGTTAAAGGAGTTCCTGGGAGGCCAGAGTTTCAATGGTAAAAAAGCAGCCAGTTGGATCATGGCTCTGGCGTGCTGAGAAAACCTTCTACCTTGATGGTATCCAAGCATTAATGTCTCATGGATTATATAGAGAAATCAAGGTAGTTTTTACTCTTATAACTGCGTTCTTTTTGTTCTGCTCAACCAAAAGTCCCGGTTTGACTTGAACGCCCCAGTGTTTGCCTCCCTAAAAGGCGTCCTCTCTGCAAAATACAACCCATCCACTCTGGAAAAGAAAATGAGTCATCCTTCAAATGCTTAGTGTCATTACTAAAATAAGCACGTTTTCCCTTTTCTGTCAATCCTGCATACAGAAAAGAAAAAGGAATTCTTGTTTCTTTAGAATTCCGATCCAATATCGACTTAAAAAAGAGCAATATGCACAGAATATTCCTATTAGTGCTGGTTCTTATAGTGCAAAATAACTTTTTGTACTGACTTTATTTAAAGTAAAGATGCAAACTGCACGTACCGTACCAGTCATTGTTATCTCACGGCTGAAACCAGTGACCTGAGCAAGCATCTTTGTACGACATCATTTTTAACATTTGGGAAACGTATCTATAGTGCAGCATCAAGAAGAGCATGAGAACAGCGGGGAAAGGAAGTGGATGAATGCTGCATTCTGTGCTATGAATAACATGGATAAACAGTATTGCTCATTTCCTATCTAAACTCTCGGGGTCAGATCGTGCACTTAACTCCTTACTGCTAAATGCTACTATTAAACTGACACTATATTTACCCCAGATGTATAAGCGTGTTAACAGCTTGAGCTATAGTCATGGCATGTCTGCTCAAGGTTACACATGTCCAATTACACTGTTCATTAAACTCAATCTCCTGCCTAATTGCCCCATCACCTCTAACGTCTTTTATTGCTCTATAATGTAAATCCTAATCAGACCTACACAATAAGGAAGGCTCAGAAAGCTTCTTTACTGCTTTAAATTCACTGCAAACAACTGTGTACAGAAACTTTTAAGCTGATGTTTAAATGCTATCATTGAAATATAACTATAAATAAGATCATTTAGAGGAACGGTGTTACAGTAGGCGGCACGGTGGTGTAGTGGTTAGCGCTGCCATATTGCACCTCTACCGTAGGTTCGATTCCTGGCCAGGTTTGATTCCCCTCCCTGTGCCCTCCGGATACTCCAGTTTCCTCCCACAGTCCAAAGACATGTAGATTAGGTTAATTGGCGGTACTCTGTGCTCTGCGATGGTTTGGCACCCTGTCCAGAGTGTACCCCGCCTCATGCACTAAGGGAGAGACTCCAAGCCCCCTGTGACCCTGAATACAGGATGATGAGTGAGTGAGTGTTACAGTACAAGATGTGCATAGTCCCGTATATTATACGGCTGTATATTAATGGAAATATCCAACATGAATGCATCTGAGATTTATTTTGAAATGATATTCGGTGTTAATAATCATTATTATTCTACATTTTGACTAAAAACACTGAAAAAGTGATTAATATATCAACATATTTAAATTAAGGGCAAAGCTAAATGATGGTTAAAAAAATGGTATGTTTAGGCTAAACTAATTAAATTGAATTAAGTAGTTTACAAACTTCAGTTATTTTACAAGTGCAGCATGGTGGCGTAATGGTTAGCACTGTTACCTTGCACCTCAAGGGTCCGGGTTCGATTCCTATCTCAGGTCTGTGTGCATGGAGTTTGCCTTGTGCCCTAAGTCTCCTGGCATAGGCTCCAGGCCCCATGTGACCGAGTGTGTAAGATATAATATTCATATCAAAGTCAATGCAAGAATCATATTATTTTATAGTGTATCTGAGCTGAGTGGTTCAGCAGTGCTTTAGTCCTTTACTCTGTCCAGCTCTCTCACCTTTTCATACAGAATGCACGCTCATGCAGCTTTCATTACCATCTCGCTACACGATGTCCAAGTTCAAATACACACGATCACATGGTGCTGTATCGACAGGGTTGAAAAATGGGTGCAATAGTGATATAACCGGGAGCGTGAGAGCGTGGGATATCTTCATTCTTAACTGTCTTAACTGTTGATATCTGTCTGTTATAAGTCACCAGCATTTGACATCGCAGAACACACATGCTACACTACAGTGTTCCCATGACTCCGGCATCGTTACCAACACAACTGATGCAGATAGGTTACAAAGTGTCGGACTGGGGCTGTCAAATCAGACTGATTTCTTTCAGATAGCAGCGTTCAGTCCTAAAGATCCGACGTGTCCGACAGATCAGATGTGAACACCAATAACTAGGTGCATCACAAATATTTGAATATGAACATGCGCTTATGGGTTGAGCTTTCCTTTAACGCTCCTGGAGATTACACTCCATCGTAATTTTGAGTTCAAACCCTCAGAACTGACACACAGGCACAGCTGGGTGCTTAGAACCTTGACCTTCACAAATGCCTTGGATTCGATTCTACTTTTGAATGATCAAAGCTGATAAATCTGATAAATAAATAACAGAGAGGAGTACAATTTTTGTGTTGCGAGGTGGAATGGAGTGGTTTGGGTGGAAGGTTGCGTTGTTTTCCACTCGCTCCTTAGTGTGGGCGATGTGTTTTAAAAGTTCTCCTCTGAAGTTGAAGCCAAGCTGACGAGCTCCTCAACTGTTTACTATAGTTTGTTTATGCGCTGAGCTTTCCTTCTCCCATCTTTATGCTGACCTTTTCAAAGTTTGCTGTTATCAGCTTAAACAGGCTCCACTAGATGGCAACAGAGCTGCAATGTTTTTTTTTTTTTTTCTTTGTTTTTTTTTTTCCTTTTTTAAAAGCACACATTACCCCTGGCTGGAATCAGGTAAAATGTCTTTGCTTTGTGTTTCCTTTAAGCCAACTTTGTATAATATTTCATTATAATTCACTTTTAGATAGAGTATGCCTAATTGCTTATGGGTGTTTATTCACTCTTTTGTGACCAAAACCACATAGTTCTTGGAACAGGCTACACACCAGCATTGCACCCATGAATAAGCCACTGAGGTTTGCTTCATTGTCAGGGGGGAATTATTAATGTTTATTAGATCTTTTCTTCAATGGTAGCGCTTTGTTGAAAATTCAGATCAGCATTGCTCTTTGGTTCTTTCACATGCACCTGCATAATGCTTGTTGATCAGATGAGCTTATGTAATAATTCATAGGGAAGGAGAGGACATGTATTATTAGGAGGGGTGTTCAAGTCAAACAGGGATTCATGATGAAATTTCTTGCAAATTATGGTGATGAGACTCTTAGACTCGGTAAAACATTTGAATTGTGCAAGGCGGCCGTACCATGCCAATCCATGTCCGAAAGTGGCTCAGGGCCTACTGCAGTGATTCCCGTGAACATTCAGCGAGTGGACATCTGATCATTGAAAATCGACAGAGATGTTTTCACTAACTTGTTGAACGCATGCATCTGTCTGTGGGAACTGTACAAACAATCATTCACAAACACCACTTGCACATGACAGGAACTCAGCTGGGAGTTACTGCCACATTGTCACATGTTTGGGCCATTTAATAAGGAGCTCCTGGGAGGCCAGTGTTTCAGACATGAAGCAGGCATGGCTCCATTGTGCTGGGAAATCTTTCTACCTTGATGGCATACATGCACTAGTGAAACACTATGATAAGTGTATTAGTGTAGCAGGGGATTACTGTATATAGAGAAATTAAGCTCATTAACCTCATAACTGCACAATCAGGTCCCGGTTTGACTTGAACACACATATTTTGTCCACCATTCACTAGCTGAACACATATTCCTAGAAGAAGAATTATTTGCACCTTCAGGCTGTTTGACATCCGTAGCAGCGCTTACTCATAAAGGTATGGATTATGGGATTAGGCGACTTTTCATTCAGCCAGCCTTTATTCGGACGTGAAGCACGCACGTTCCTATGTTCAGGCAGCAAAGAAAAGAATGAACATTGAATTGGAAATATGTGAGGACAAGAGAGCATGGCCTGTTCTCACAGGTCTCTGTGTTTGAGCCTTTTTGATTCGCTTTAGACTGAAACCTGCTTTCTAGGTCCATGACTGAGGAGCTAACTCTTGTAAGGCTTTTTCTCCCTTTTTTAACGACGAATTTAAGAAAACAGGCATTTCACCATTCACATGGGAACTCAAGCCACAAAAGAGAATGCACTCTGGATGGAGTGCCAGTCCATCGCAGTGCACTAGCATTCACACACTCTCACACTCACACATATCTGCATACAGTACAGACCAAACGTTTCGACACACCGTCTCATTCAAAGAGTTTTCTTTCTTGTGTTCTTTAGCCCAAACGCGTCTCTTCTGCTTGTCGCCTGTCCTTAGCAGTGGTTTCCTACCAGATATTCTAGCATGAAGGCCTGATTCACACAGTCTCCTCTTAACAGTTGTTCTAGAGATGTGTCTGCTGCTAGAACTCTGTGTGGCATTGACCTGCTCTCTGATCTGAGCTGCTGTTAACCGCCGATTTCTGAGGCTGGTGACTCGGATGAACTTCTCCTCCGCAGCAGAGGTGACTCTTGGTCTTCCTTTCCTGGGGCGGTCAACATGTGAGCCAGTTTCTTTGTAGCGCTTGATGGTTTTTGTGACTGCACTCGGGGACACTTTCAAAGTTTTCCCAATTTTTCACACTGACTGACCTTCATTTCTTAAAGTAATGATGGCCGCTCGTTTTTCTTCACTTAGCTGCTTTTTTCTTGCCATAATTCAACCTCTTTGAATGAGAAGGTGTGTCCAAACATTTGGTCTGTACTGTACATGTCTTTGGACTGTGAGAGGAAACCTGAACGCCTGGAGGAAATCCCCAAGCATGGGGAGAACATGCACACTCCATGCTCATAGACCCAAGGCGGGAATCAAACCCTCGACCCTGGAGGTGCAAAGCTACAGTACTAACCCCCTGACTATCCCACCAACATTAATCATATTGTAATAATGAATAGGTTTGCACTGATCAATGTAGAAAAAAACTGAGTTTTCTTCTTTCAGTGATCTTTAAGGAATTTGCATGATGTCACTTCCTGTTGAACATGTGACTTGTTCGAGTTCATGGGAATACGTGTGTCTAGGGATAAGGGTTGAACTAAAGTTATTAGACAAATTAGAAAAATTGATATTTTTCATGAATTATAATTGATGATGTATAGAAAAGATATGTTTTGAGCATGACATGTTACACATTCACACTTGCAATAAATAATAATATGATGCAATATATAAATACATTTATAATGAAAGCACTTAGCAGTTTTTATTAGTGTTTTAATTATTTATTTACATAACCACAAATGTGAAAGTATCAACATTTGTCTACCATATTACAGTTCACCTGGAAACAAAGTTTATTTTTTTATTTTTATTTGAATAAATAAAAAATGGATAAAGTGCAAGCATCACTTTTGGGATTTGAAGTACAGTATCTGCAAATCTTTTTTGAGCAAGACACTGAAAGGGGTTCAGAGCTTGTTTATTCACCTTTTGGATGGCTTACACCACAGTATCTCAATCCTGGCTCTGGAGTACTCGTATCACTTAATATTTTAGTGTTAGCTTCACTTCCTGAGCAAAAGTGTATGTTAGAGCAGGGAAGCCACTTTAATATGCAGGACAGCGGGTACTCCAAGACCAGGGTTTGAAAATTGTGTCCTACTGTATATAGCCTATATATGGAGAAAGAGTTTTCCACGAGCTGGGTGCTATTTACTGCATGAACAGACTTCATTTCAAGAAACTTGATGTTCCAAAAGCTTCTGTAACAAATCCATCCAATGTCACTGTGTTGTTCCCATAAGTTGAGCTCTCATCCTCTTAACCCTCTCTTACGCAAGACTAAGCATACTGTATAATAGTAGTGCCTTTGCAGAAAATAGAGGCTTGCACTGGAGGCAGGAACGTCGAGGGACTTTTTGAAAGGTGCTTGATGCATTCTTGGCTCTGCTCTGTGTTTAGTTAGTATGAAACAGTATGATAGCTGTGAACAACTGGCACTTTATGAGAGGGAGTGAAGCCGAAGATTAGTCGAGCGATGCATATGCTATTCAGCCGAGAGGCCCAAGCTTCCTTTACAGTGTTTCGACCAAGAATTTGATCAGGGAAATGACTAAAGAAAAGTCTTGAGATCAAATAAAAAATTTCCTTTTTTTCAAGACTTAAAAGCTGCACATGCTTAATTTAATTATTAGGTTATAAGCACAAGTTAAAGTGATGAAGGCATGTATTGGACACTGCTTGAGAGATTTTGTGACTGTGGTGTGTATGTGTGAGCGTGTGGTGTTTGCCATGACTATTCATTTTCTCGTTCTCTCACCACCCAGCTTGCAGCTGTCTCATGGATCCACTAGTTTCCATGCCATCATTACATGCACAGATGTATATTTTTTGTAAGTGAAAAATCCTGCCTGGGTAAAGATGTATACGGCTATCCTAAGTAGAGATCAGAAACATTTGTATATTACTAAAATTTCAGCACTGGAAAAATATTGATTGCATAGAACAAATAAGATGAATCATTTGTAGCGACAGGAATATGGGATTCCAAATATGTGCCATAGATGTATCATATTGTACCCTTCTTTTATTATTTCTTGTATGTCTCTTGCTTTGTGCATGCAGCCTATTTATCCATTTATATACCACTCTCACGTCCTGTTTACCAAACCAGCCCTGGATTTGACTCTTTCCTTCTTCTTTTATTCCCAAGGCACCTGCATCCATCTCATTCTCATTCACTGCCAACATTTGCCTGAGGATAGAAAAGACAAGACATTAATATGGATGACATGTTATAGCTTTTGGTTCATGCAAGATTTAAGCTTTTTGTACTAGATTGCAGCACCTTGAGAGATAACCTCTAGTTTTTCACAGCTAGCATGATTATTATTCGGATGTAACTAGCGACTGCACAGATGTGTGTGTGTGTGTGTGCTCTTGATATGCCAAATAAGGGTAGATGTAAACAAACCACAATGATCCAGCTGATGGAATGATTGTACAGCTACATCACTCCAGCCCCCTCCACCTCCTCCCCATGGAGTGAATTTTTAGGAATGGTCCAATGGTTGGAAATCCAGGAGGATTCAGGAGGTCCAGACTTCTAATTACATACCATTTATTACTAATATTTATTGAATAAAGTGTCTTGGTTAAGTGAACGCACAAAGCAAACTATAGGTGAGGATCTATAAAAGAAAAAGAAAATCCCTGGGAAAAAAAGGGTGTGTGGTCTTTTGGAATGCAAACGTATTCCATATGCCAGCGTTATTCCAGGGGTTGTAAAAATTTATTACTTGTTTAATGGATTTACAATTGAAATTACCACCAAAGGGATGTTTCTTTTCATTTGAAAAACATATTTTCTTCAAATGTTTCTGAGTACTTACTGCACACTCACATCTAATGATATAGAAACTGTTTTTTTTTTTTTTTAAATATTTTTTTGTTTGTTCTCAGAGTTGAACTCCTTTGTCTCCGAGAAGCTGCAGCCATTAACTTCATCCTGCTTGGAGCTGTATCGTCATTGACATTTGCAGTATTGAAATATAAATTGTAGGTTTCATCTGCATATAAAACTTTTCAGAGCTGCCTGGCGCCATCCTTGATTTCTCTCTGTAATTTCGTTGCAGTCTGTTGAAAGATGTATCGCGCTCTTGTGCAGACTAATATAAGTTTTATAGCTTGGTATTATGGAAGCATAAAACATAGAGTGGAAATGCAAATTAGTTCAGGGCAGCTGCAGTAATAAGAAGCTTCGGGGTAGCAAGAAAGTAGCACTTATAAAGAATTATAACGTGTAACATTTGATTTAGGTGGCCATGAATAGTAATGCAGGCTAATGAATTCATGCAAATGGCATCGTTGCTAATACGAGCAAAATGGATTATATAGTGAGTTTTTAGGATGAGGTCAATGGGAACATTTAATTAAGCTTAATGTTAACTCTAGTTCCTTTTACAATACTGACTATAAAACGCATAAATCTTAATTAATATTTTAGCCTATATTATTCCAGATTGGTTGCACCGTAGTAAAGGAAGAGACCTGCTTTACTGGGGAATTGACTACAAATAAAAAAGGAGGGAACGAGAAGAAATTGGTTACTTTTTGAACCTCTCTGCAAAACTAATCTTCATACTCTTTTTCAGTGATACTATCATTTACAGAAACACAGCTCCCATTTTCAAACGTATTATATAATCCTAGCGTTAGGCATGTAAGCAGTGTTTTGGAGCCTTTGATGGAAGATTGTGCCTCCTGCGCTTTGGGAATGAACACATCCTCTTTTCACCCCCTCCGACTCTTCTCTGTTTGCATAGCTGGAGACTCTAGCGCGTTTTCCCGGATCGATGTGTGTCACCATGTGCAGCACGGCAGCATGAGGCACAGCAAATGTGTTACACGCTTTTTTATGTCCAGAGCCAACTGGAGCTGTGTGGCCGTTAACACATTCTCAGGCCGCTCCTGTTTGCTGCAAAGTGTGTTCACATGGGAGGGAAGCATGAAATGCCTGACGCCTGTCAATAGCTTTTAGTGCACCCAGGGTGTGGGTTTCAGCTGTGCTTTTCATGGGCAAGTGCGCTAATGCTCCAAAGCCCCAATTACAGCACTAGAGGCTCTACAGACAAATATTAGCTGTATGCTTAAAAAAAAATCTTTTCAGAGATATGGATGTATTTATGGAAATACATTGAAAAATGTATCCGCTGCATTTACAGGGTGTAAAATCATTTTAACTAGCTAACACACACACAGAGGTGGAAGGAGTACTAAAATTTTGTACTCAAGTAAAAGTACTGTTACTTCAGTGAAATTTTTACTAAAGTACAAGTTACCATTATAAAAATCTACTCAAGTAAAAGTAAAAAGTAGCTCATAAAAGATTTACTCAGAGTAAACGTTACTGAGTAACTTTTTTTTTTTTTTTACATCGTAGATGAGGCATTCTAGTGTAGTTCAAAAAAGATGAGCAGATATAAATCTCAAACTAGTTGTTTTTAACTGAAGGAACACCTTTGCATAATAAAGCTGTTGTCTTTCCTGTTCTTGAAAATCAAAGTGGTCACTTAAATATGGCGTTAAGTCCCAGTCTAGTGTCGGCCGTACAGCAAAAGAATGGTCCAGGGTTCTATTTTAAACTGTATGGAAATGGTGGTATATGGCAGAAATATACCAATTCCTCTTCCCAAAATAATTGGCAGTCACGTCCCTACTACTGGTGAGTGCAAATATATACAAAGACCAAAACAAAACTACAAAAATATATACAAAGAGCAACCAAACCAAAGGGGCAAAGCAATAATCAAAGACAATGGGAGGCAAAAAGTCACAACCAAATATCAAAACGCCAAAATCACAATCTCTTTCCTCTTTCCCGCGTCTCTCGCCGGTTTATATATGGTCGCGGTGGTTGATGACGTCACTCACAGGGCGGAAGCGACCGTGTGGAAGGTCAGGTAGATGCCGATGTGGGGACAGTCAGAAAACCTGGAGTGGAGTCTGGAGCGGCGCGCGACCAGGACACGAGACACGCACGCGAGCGAAACGAAGCATTTAAAACATAATATTTTTTGCATTTTCATTCATTTGTTTTACTCAGTAGCGCGTATGATTTAAAATGTAGCGGATTACAATACCTCAAACAAAACATACTTTAGTAAAAATAAAATTACAGATTTTAAAAACTACTTTAAAAAGTAGAAGTACACAAAAAACTACTCAATTACACTAATGCGAGTAAGTGTATTTCGTTACTTTCAACCTCTGCACACACACAACCACACACACACACACACACACACTTGAAAGTATGTATATATGTAAAAAGAAATTAAAGTTGAACAAAAAAAAATTATGGTAAACATTGGTATTTCTATGTTAAATGCATTAAACAGAACTACACTTAAATGTATTGTTTTGTATTAATATCAAATGGTAAACCTACGGTTTAACTCAACGCTGAAGTGGCAGAACGTGCAGTTCCTTTACTGTCCACTTGGGGACTGGCTCCAAAAACGAGTCACTAGCGGATTTAAAAAAAAATGTATCTCATCAACTGAAATGATATTAAGCCATAAAGTTATGGATAATTAGCGGTGTACGTTGATAGAGCGACAGCTTCAGTGCAGGTGTCAAACCGATAGCTGTCTGCCATGCATCACTTTGCTAACCAGCTAAAATCATTGTAATTTTAATTACCACAAAAAATGCAGGTATTGTAATTGTATGATATGGATGTGTTCAGGATTTTAAAAGAATTAGGTAGCCGGGTTCCAAACAACAGTCAGTCTCTATTTGTTTCATACTGTATAACCATTTATGGATTCACAGGGGTTTGGGTCGATTCGGCTCCTGCCAAGGTGGTGACGACCAGGCCGCCCACATTTGAGCTTCAGAAACGCTCTTCAGAAAACCTAAGGGTGATGTCACATTCGTCCGGTTCAATGCATGATATTATACAGACACAACAATTAATGCTCTCATTTCAGCAAGTGCATATCTTCCAGAATTTTTACACCCAACATTTACAACAGAAGAAATATTACATAGAATGGCACAAAACAAACAAACAAACAAACAAACAAACAAAAAACAGCATCCAGTGAGCAGCAATTCTGCAACCAGAAGCTCCTTTTTGTTTAGAGAGATTCGACAAGCATTACGCAGTCTGGTTTAAGATCAAATAAAGGCTACTCTAATAATAAATGTTTGAACGTGCCTTAAACAAAAATCTGAGCTGAAAAGAATCACAGAATGCCCTGCGTGCTGAACATTAAGGATGTCAGGCTGCAAGTGCAAAACACTACATAAAAATAGAATGAAAGGAGTGAAGGATAAACATAAACATAAAAGAGTATACATACAGTATTAACATTGACTTCCACATCTTTCAGCCAAGTCCACCAACCTGAGGTTAGACCTTACACAAACTCTCTGAAAAATGGATATCTCATGACGGAATGTTCCAGCATGGATTTGGCTGATCTGCATTTGTTCTGCAAAATAAATTTGGCTAGTACCCTCAGTGCATCCCTTTGTGATTAAGCTGTCCAAGTCTTTATTCTAAACACAGTAATTTACCAGAAATGTGTGGGCTTCTATCCAGCCTTTATATATTTATTTTGGAATGGAATAAGCAGTACTGGATACAAAACACAACAAAGCACTGCTTCTCATCTGGAGAACAGATCATCTCATCAGAAACTAAAAAGTGCTGCTGTAGTCATGAAGACTGCGATCTGATCATCTCAGGACTTTAATTCACAATGTGTTTATACTGGATATGCCGTTGTCTCACTTTTATACAATACACAATGTCCATATTTTGTAATATTGTAATGATTTATAATCCCTCACTCTCATATAGGATCCAGATTGACATTAAGATCTCTGTAAAGCCTTGATTTTGTGATTTTGTGCTAGTGTTAAATGCACTATTACAAATACAATTTGTTTGTAATTGCTAAGATGCGCTCTGGATATCATCGTTATTTATTTTTTTGACACATAATGTACTTTTGCCATCTGAAGTGTGTCATAAGGTCATTATTTGTCTCCTTTATTAAAGGGTTCACTGCTGTTATGCAAGAATCCTCTCTGATCTTCCAGTCAGAACTTTGGTCTCAGGTACAGTAATAAGCAGGACACAGTGGGGTCTATCATCAACTCTGAAAACTTCAAAACACTTTTGTCTGCTTAGTTATTTTCACACAGGGGTGACGAAACAAGAGCAAGATCACAAACTATTAAGGTGGAATGCTGCCTTAATGGATTATTACTATTTTAATTCTACAATGTGTAGTTAATTTGCCTTTGTGAAATAGAATTTTTTTTTTTTGCAACAAATCTGTTATTTCTTAATTTCTAATTTCTTACATTAAGTGACAAGTGAGTTTAAGTGATTTTAAGTTGATTGTGAATGGGTTTAACTTTTCATTCTGATATTCAATGAAGATAATAATAGTTTAAAAAATCTATATTTAACTATCAAGCAATTTTTGTGGAAATAAAGCCTTGAATTTGTAGTTTTTTTTTTCATTTTGCACAAAAACGCACAAGATGCCACAATGATTGTCACTGGCCTTGAGAAATCTTTAGAGAAGAGGTAAAAATTGTGCTGTTTTTTTTTTTTTTTCCCTTCAGTCACAAAAAAAATACGCTGTTTTTTTATTATTATCTCAAGAATGAGACCGTCCGTTTCTCCCGGCTAGACAGTTTCTTTGCACCTTGAACTCCTGGGAGGAATTAAAGCCCTTTACCTTCAGTGAAGGAGCTGCATTTGACGTCAGCCCTTGTCGTGTTGCTGCGCAGAGTAAGGTGACGTGAGTAGACTGCAGATGCAGGTCGCTCTCTCTCTCTCTTTTCCCCTGCCGGCCAATCACAGGCAAACTTTGGGGGTCTGCATCCGGCACAACTGGTGTGTGAACAGCATAGCAATCATGCTTCCATTGACTGTGAAGAATATGAATGAAGGTCGAGTGTCAGTCAATTGGTGGCGCACCTGAAGTCACACCACTCTACCTGGGATCTAATGAAGTCCATATTCCTGCTTCCAAAATATCAGTCGAGTATCCTACCGAGATTGTATTTACTGTGCTGCAAACAATCCACTTGGGAATTTAAACAGGCGTCATTTTCATTTCATTGATCAGTAACACACTGTACCTGTGTGATGATTGCAGAACGATCGCACGTAAATGAGCAGCGATCAGTGTCATGGTTGTGAGCTTTGCAGCGGTATGGTGGTCTTGTAATAAGAGCTCTTCAGCTGATTATAAAATGAAGCAGAGACTGAAATGGAGTACATCTGTGTGATTAGCCAGCTGCCCAAACAAAACCAAAAAAAAAAAAACCTGGCAGGAACGGCACTTATGAATGCAGAGCACAGAAAGAGCTTTTTAATTTAGCATAGCATACCTGACCCCCTTTGACATTCTCTAAAGTCAAGCTGACCCGCACCACCGCCGAAGAATGGAAAATAAAATTTGAGCCAGGTAAGTGGATGAGTAGTGAGAAGTATTTCACATTCAAGAAAATATTCACAATGGCTTTAATTGCTGTGTAAATATGCCTGGTGTATTCAGGATCTGACAGGCTACGTGAAAACGCTAGTTATTTATGCTTCAAGTTATGCTACGACAAGTTTATCTTCATAATTAGCTGTATAGCTTCAGTGGGGAAATGACTATCAAATCATATCAAAAGGACGCCTTCAACCTCTCCAGTGAAGGAATCGTACTTTCTGTTGTTTTCTTTTGGTCTCGTGTGAGCTGTGTGGAAATGAGAAAGACTGGGACTTTATAGCATTTATAGACGTACATTCAGCAGAGTTGACTATTTGTGGTCATGGTGAGTTTTTATCGGTGAAAGAAATTAGCAGGATGGCTGGACTACCCCCAAATCCAGATCATTTTAATCCTACGGCAGTAGGTATGATGTATTCTTATCTTATTTAATAATCTGTAGTCTGATGATCAATAAATAATAATATTAAACGTAGAAGCATTAACAGTAGGAATTATTTACATTTAGCAGTATTTCATTATACATGTGAGCAGTTGAGGGTTAAGGGCCTTGCTCAAGGGCCCAACTTGGCAGTTGTGAGATTTGAAACTGGGACCTTCCAATCTGTAGTCCAGTGCATTAACCACTGAGCTATCCCGGACCCAATTATAGTCGTAGCAATATTGGCAGCAGTAACAGTAGTAGTAGAAGTAGTAGAATAAATCATTGTAGTAGTAGAAGTAGTAGTAATTGTAGCAGATGCCATAGATTAGGCCGATTGGTGTTCCCAAATTGCCAGTAGTGTGTGAATGAGCATGTGAGTGTGTTTATGTCTATGTTTGCCCTGCGATGTATTGGCACTCTGTCCAGGGTGTTCCCCGCCTCATGCCCTAAGTCTCTTAGGGTACGCTCCTGGTTCCTTGCGACCCTGTACACAGGACAAAGCGGTATAGACGATGAGTGAGTGAGAGAGTAATTGTAGAAATAGTACTATTAGGAATAATATCAATAGAATTAGTAATACACAAGTTTAGCACAATTGGCTATTTGTGGTCATGGTGAGGTTTCATAGGTGAAGGAATTTAGAAGGATGTCTGGATTACAATAAAACCATCTAATGGACAGAACCTACTATAGAAAATGTTTTCCCACAATATGTACAAATGACCATCATGAGTGTGACTGTATGGGAACTACGGAAAGTTCTTCCAATGGAAAAGTTTCTAAAGATGCACAACTTGCTGCCTTTATCCTGTCTCATGTTTTTGGAGCAGTTACACTTTCATTACAGCCAGTCCAGGTCCTCGTAAACACTTTGTTTGTTTGTTTGTTTTTTGTTAAAGTTTCATTCAAATTTTTGTACCTCATTTCACAAAGTATGTATTGCCTTGAAGTCTGTTGTTCCAGGGAAGCAAAGAATCAGCTATTAATAGTGCTATAAGCTGGTATGAGGGAGACACATCAGCGCATGCATGCAGACACGTATTCTGGCAGTGCTGTCCATTAGAACGTGACAGTGCACATGGCCGTTGAAGCGAATTCCTCTGGTCCAGTCACTGTATCCTTCCCTTGAGAACCGGTTTTGAGGACAATAGTGAGACTGTGTGACCTAAATTTAAACATTTACGCATGACAAAGAACGGCTTTGGAGGAAGTTGTTCTGATAATACATATCCGATTCTATTTTTGCAATGTGAGAATTTTTCAGAGCGGAGAATTGAGACGTGATCTTTTAATGTATCGCTGCTAGGGTTCCTTTTCCTTGTGGATATGAAAACAGCTTGGTATTCACTATCGCCGGTTACCTCTTCAAATGGCTGTGAAAGATCCTCAGCTAGCGGATTAATATGACAAAAAAAAAAACTAAAACTGAAAGAATTTTTTTTTAAAGAAAGTGTTGTTAAAGATGAGTAGATATGACTGCCATTAATGTCCGAACCTCTGGATGGTCTAAGAAACACTGTAAGAGGTGACCTGCTGATATCATCACCTGCACTCTGATTGCAGAAACATGCGTTAGAGCTTCGAATCACATGTCCTTGGAGCAGTTTGATAAAAATACATTAGTGCTCAGCTTAAGGCACGAAACTGAGCTAAGCCAAGGGATACCCAAGAGCTTAGCTCTGTCTGCCTCTCAACCTTCAGCTATTTGCATGTGTTTAAACATCCCAGAACCATTTATTATAATGCAGGTCACATCAGCGTTCTCCCTTCAGCATCTCAGCGCTTTAAAGAAGTTTAGTGTCTGTACAGCACTTTCTTACATCCTTCATTCATGTTGTTAAAAAAAAAGTGTACAATGGCCAAAAGTGTCGGGGACCAGGTAGCGAAGAAGATGATTAGTAATTCAGGTATGATGTAATTCATTTTCCTTTATTATACTTAAGCATAATTTTAGAGGATTTATGCGGAATCTTTATAAGAAGCATTGAAGTCTCAGTGGCCGGCTCCTCATGTGTCATGTGAAAGTCCTCCTGGATTTAATGGCCCGAATGCTAGAAAGAGTCACTGGATGCAGACCATCTTTAGTGCCGTCCCAAACCCAAAGGCTGCACTCACTAAGTATGTAGTGATGTGGATTATTGTTTTATAAAAGCACACCCCATTGTGCTTTATTCCTCTTATACTACACCCAGGCCCTGTATTAGCTGTTACTATGGAAACAATATCATAAGCGCATTAATATAAACCTTTCATTTGTCATTGCATACAGATATAAGCATCCACATTTTATATAGATTGCCCAAGTGCACACCCATAGTTTCATGGTAAAATGTATGCATGAATGTGCTAATTTGTTTGAGCAAGTAATGATTTAGCTATTAATACATGATTAACACTTTGTTGACTTTCCTGTAATGGTTTACGTGAAACAACTTCCTGAAGAGCTGATAACAGACAACTTAAAGACATATTTCGGAAGGCCCAGGTCCAGGTTTTTGTAAATTGGACTATAATTCTTATAAAAGTAGACAGACATACAGTATATTATAGATTTCTAGCTGTGTGTCTCCGGGAAAGTTTACTCTCAGATTGATCAAGAAACCTGCCTCTTTGGAACTTTGAGTCATGCTAAACCGTGGCTATATTTCAATCAGAAAAGAAAGACAGAAATCGTAGTTATAACAATAGCAATTTTGGTGCATATAAAACTATGTAGATTTTGTTCCACTAAACATTATATTAAGTATTCATACACGCTTACTTATTTATTTGATTAATCAATTACTTATTTATATATAATGTGTATTTAGGTGGGACCAACAAATGTATACATACTTCAACAGTTTTTAAAAACCTTTTTTAAAAACGTAATTAAATTATGGCAGAGATGTGTAGTATTATGTCTCATGTATTATTATTTATTATGTACATATTATGTAAGATGTCAGTAGTCACACCATCATTGATGCTATCATGTGACCATGATTTTTTGTGCAATATATTTTTGTTATAAATTTGTATATAATTTTTTTTTTTTTTACAATTTATATTTTAGTCATGGTTGCACCATTAACGCTACCAGAATTATCTTATATTTAAAACAGCTTGTTTTTAAAACAATATACACCCTAAGATTTTCATGTCATTTAATATCCAGGATCTTACTTCTGTTCATGAAAAAAGATGAATTTCTGTCTATTTATTTATGATTATAGCAACATCATCATAATTCTTCTAGCCAAGAGCTGAACAAACTATCTACAAACTCAGGATCTATAAAAAAGTGCAATTAGTCTAAAGACACAAAACTAAAAATGGTATTCAAGCTAAATATCCCAAATCTAATCAGACTGATCAGCCACAAAGACGAGAAATCAGTGGTCTTTTTTACAAACTGTGTTGCTGTGCTAAAAGGCTTCCACTAAAGCGTGATATTGGATGTTGCAGTTATCAAATCATTTCACCCCAATTTCAAGCTTGCCTATATTAAAATAAAAAATTATACACATTTTATGTTTATCACTGCTTACATTAAGGCTATGCTCTATATCACAGTTGCAGAACGTTCAGCGGGGTGAGATTTCCTGCCAGCGGTGTCAGGCTTTTCCGCAGGATTATCGAACGTGTTTAATTAGAGCCGGAGAATGCGGTTCACACCCTCTGAAAGCTTTAGTGGTGAAGAATTGACTGTAGAGCCTGACACTGACTTGTAGCTCACGGTTAAAACCGAGCTGAGATCAGTTAGAAAGGCAAACGTTCACACAGAGTGAAGGCGCTGGACGTGCCGTCTCAAAACGTCCCAGTGTTGATGGATGACGGTTTACTCCACAGGGACCTGCTGAGGGTGTTGGCAGCTTTTCACAGCATTGTTCTCCGAGCTGCGATCTCTCCGGTAGGAAGCCCCCGCCACACTTTTCCCAGCGCTTTCCATCAGGATGCAAGCCCCACCATCCCCCCATTCCCACCCACGTCCTTTTCAATCCACACCCCCTTTCGCTGCTTTCACAGAACTTCCTATGCAACAACCTTAGAACTTTGTGAATTCTCCAGATGGTTCATTTGCTTACGCTTGCAAAATAACACAATCAAGGTGAATTTCACAGTGTAGCTACAGGATGATGCGGTTTGTTTGCAATATTTTAATCAACTTAATACTCTTCTTGTTTTTTCCCCCAAATGTATGTTTTTATTGAATTTTTTATGATTCAAGCAATGACAGGAAAGCCAATGACAATTCTTGAGCAACCACAAAGTGTCTCCAAAGAGGTGCAAGCCAGTTTCTTCCCAATTTTGCTTTGGCTCCACATGTGTGTAAATTAGCACCTGTGGGCTAATGATTAAACTGTGAAATGGACCAATGCATGCTAAAGTTAGCAAGCAGCACTTGGTTGGAGTCTGGAGGAGCACGTTTCGTAGAGGAAACAGGATAAACAGTCAGCGACTGTAGAATTTAGTGCCGGAGGAGCCGAGCACACAGCGGAACAATTAGGGATGCAAGAATCCACATATTAAATAAAGGACACAGTCTGTCTTAAAGTCTTCTATACCTTGCAGAGAATTGGATAAATTATGTAAGGATGTCAGGATTAGCCTCAGGGAAAGTGGCTGGCAGTGAAAAATACTCAGCACACTAATATCACTATCATAAAGCAGGTTAACATGAATCGCTGGAAAAAAAACGAAATGAGCTCTTTCAAATCACATGAATATACAATTTCATTTTATATATTTTTTTCATGTATTGTTCATATCATTGAACTTTGGGAAATACAGTATCCTGCCTCCAGGAGGCAACATTCATGCTTTCAGATTTTGTTTTAGCCTGTATACATGGTGGAGGAAGTCCATGAAAGAGGGTCAATGAGGCATATTTGGTATGTGGTATTATTATTATTATTATTATTATTATTATTATTATTATTATTATTATTATTATTATTGTTATTATTATTATTATTGTTAATAATTTTGTTACAGTAATGAAAATAACAACTAAAAGCTGTTAAACTATCTTTAATAACAATTATTAGCCAAACTGACTAGGCATTCATTGGGCCTACAAAGAATATCATTCTAAAATGTTTTTATTAAAAAAATACAGTATATTCAATATATATACAATACTGTGTG
>QMIH01000764.1:173834-189427 GCA_003987875.1 Clarias batrachus | reverse complement strand
ATATATATATATATATTTATTTATTTATTTATTTTTTTTACTGATTTTCTAGATCATAGATTATAAGGCGGCCTGGATGAGAAGGGGATCATGCACACATATTCACACATGCATGTTTTTGAGTGATAGGAGGTATCCAAACATCCTAATCATAAAGGAAAAACACACAGACAGTAACTCAAGCACTGCAGCACTGGAGCTGTGAGTTGGCAAGACGACATTCTGTGTCATCCTTATAGTGCATATTTCAAATAAATATCAAATCTTTTTTCCAGTTTGCTAATATTTATAATATCACTCAGTTTAGATCAGCCTGTTAAACTCATTCAGTGGTTTCTGATCAAAGCCAACACATCTGTATTGCATTTACTGTACATATGATGCTGAACAGAGGGATGCAGGAGTGGAAATGAATGAACCTTAATTTATCTGTCATAACCCTGTGAAAACGAGCTACATCATTTTATACCACAGCGCTGCTAAATTGTGATATGATTGGTCAAACGGTGTTGAATAATGTTCTGCGGCATCTGGCTACAGCGCAACTCTCTGGTTTATGTTAATGCACTTTTGTTGGGTCTATGTTGTAACACTTTTTAGCAGCTCGAGGTAAAATATAATTCCTAGCTTCTTGATAATATGACAGGCTGCGTTTTGTGATCTCCATGTGAGAGTTATGGGGTAATAATTAAGCAGGATCACACAAGGGGGAGTTGTTTAATGATTATCAGTAAATGGTAATATGGTTGCACAGGCGTGCTGATATTCAGTACAACAGCTTCATCTTCAAAAGTGGTATGTTTGCAATGGTTCCACAAACACCATAAGTCACTGGATTTATTATCAACAGATTATGATGTGTTTGTTTATTTAACCAGTTATTTCGGCACCGCCCACCACTTCGTTCTGCAACTGGCTGAACTAACCGTGGCAGAGCTGGTGACTGAGAGTTAGTGTAACTACTGGGGTGAAAGTAGAATAAACCATGAAGGTGGTGGAAAGAACTGAGAAACTTACAAGAATAACTTTTTATTTCCACTTATTCCGCTTTAAAATATCAGCTAACATCTGTGTTCTGGGATGAATCATGAATAGCATTACATGGAACCTTTGTAGGGTGTACAATCACCAAGTAGTGCCCTTAGTCAGAGATTAGATATTTAGGACTCAGTCTTCAGCTTTGTGGCTAAATTCAACTCTAAATGATTTAGAAGCAACTGCTACAGGGGACAGTATTGTTTAAGATGATTTAATGTTATCAGATGTTTTTTTCTTGCTGAAACTGCTCTGGTGTATGTGGGTTTTGGCAACCAGCTGCTCTCCCCTTTTTCCAATCCTGTGGAATGATACATATAGTCAGGGCTCGATTCCCCTCTGTAAAACCACCATTACCATATCCTTTGCATTAATAATGCCGTGCATCATGTTATATTTCTCATGAATTTTTAAAAAAAAAATACTCCTTGTATGATCACCTACAAAGTATCTATCTAACAGCAATTAGCCAATCAGAATTCAATATTGTAACACACTACTCACAAGATCACATGAGTTTGCGTCATTTTTCACGCTGTTCGCATTTTCGCAACGGCCAAGAGAAGAGTTCAAGCACAGCTTTTGACATATTTCAAAAAGAAGAGAACCGAAGGTTTGTAACATGTGCACTACTCCTCTCAGCTGAGACGCAATGAAAAGTAGGATTCAGTTAAACATGGACGTTTCGAAATGACTGACAGCTTTAATGATTAAAGACGAGTTCTTTACCCAATTTGTGTAACTTCGTTCTTAATGTAAAGAAGAGGTTTGGATTATTATTAGACTTTGTGTGTGTGTGTGTGTGTGTGTGTGTGTGTGTGTGTGTGTGTGTGTGTGTGTGTGTGTGTGTGTGTGTGTGTGAGAGAGAGAGAGAGAGAGAGAGAGAGAGAGAGAGACTGGTGCATAGTTATACACAACTACAATAATATTAAATTAAATCATTTCATTACTAATGTTTATGTAGATTTTTATTCTACTCTTATAATCCTTCATTTTCATGAAAGCCATGGAAAGGATCAAATGATAATTTTTCTTAAAAAATTGAATTGCATGTTTAAGTGCATGTGTTTTGTTTTGATGGCTCCAAGTTGATTTAATTAAGCTTACATTTTGTTAATAAAACTGTTCTTAAAAATGTTACATATTCAACAATCATGTTGTATAGTTAGTTGTAGCCCCCCCACCCCACCCCACCCCATATATATATATATATGTTTTTTTTTACAATTCGACCACTGCATATAGTTAAATGTCTCAGTGCTGTAACCATCCAGCATCATCTCTCATGATGATGAGCCTCTCGTCCAATCAGATTACTCGGTTGGAACTAACTGTTGTATAACAGGAAATCATTTGTCTTGTAGATTTTCCCTAGATTTTTTTTAAATATGAAACTTAACTTCAGGATGGGTGCAGCTTTGTGTATCAGTACCAGATAACACTTTAGTTCTCTCTCTCTCTCTCTCTCTCTCTCTCTCTCTCTCTGTCTGTGTGTGTGTGTGTGTACTGTATGTTTGTTTGAGTTGAGATTTGCTTTAGCACCGAGTCATACACACTAATGAGCTGTGCGCCATAGTATTTCAATAGCGGCTAACACTGTGACAGGTGAAAATATGTTCTAACACATAGGAATTTGATTTGCATCCTAATCACGCATGTGTGGGAGATTCTCAAGAAACTCATGAAACAAAAGCGACCGATTCCAGTGACTCAGAAGAGCAAACACGTTTGAGTGCTTTCCACACATCTGCAAGCCCATGCAAAGGAGTGCAAAAAGAATTCACGGAAACTCTTTACCTCTCCTTTTTTTTTTTTTTTAACTTTTTGCTTCTCTGGTTGCAGCACCAATCACATATAGCATGTTAGAGCCACATCTGTAAAAGAGATCGCACTTTGTGCTTTGTCAAGAGGTGGAACGCGGATTTCATTCTGGACAGAAATTTGGAACGAGGAAGGGGGTTCACCAGTTGGCCTGAGCTCCAAAAGCATTTATTTTAACTGGCCAGATTTACCGGGTGGGCGGACAGCATACCTCAACATTAGCCCATGCTGCGGTTTCCTCTTTTTGTAAGAAATGTCTTCTGTCCAAGGAAAACAAAGCTTAAGGATTAGCCAGGGATCTGACCCTTAAGGTGTCGGTGAAAGAGGTGTGTATATTCAGGCTATCGTTTGTTTAGGATGTGGCTTCCTTACATACTCAAACAAAGACGATTTTCTCCCTTCATCTCCTCGCTGGAATGGGAAAGGCACACCTTAATCTGACATTCCGCTGCAGTAAGTCAAAGCAACTGAGGTGAGAAAATGAGAAGGCATGCAGCAGCCCACAGGAAGTAACAGCACAGCTCAAATGTAGCCACCCAACACGGAGATGAATGCCATCCACTCCACCCCATCCTCATCTGGCCAGGTGCCTTCACACATACACAAAGCAGTGCTGACTCTTGTTAGGTGGCTATACAGTATAATTATCAGATAAATCCACATCGGAATGCACAGAGCTTTACAGTGCTGTAGTTTAGCGTCTTTTGAATGGCGACTTCAAACGGCAGTCAAAGTTTCCATGACAACAGAGCTGGCCCAGAAGAGAGTGCGTAGCTCAATGTCAGAAATCCAATAGAGAAACATATAAACCTTTAATATCTTGGATGGAAATAGTAACTATTTGAAAAAGCAACAATGTGATGATTGAAAAGTATTTTATATTGCTTTAATGTCCAGTGTGTGTGAAAAGTATGTCACACTTTAGGTAGAATTGTAGATTAGATCTATAACACATACAGAATTTAAAGCACATTTTGAATAGATTTTTGTTCAATAATTTCATCTTTCATGGGCCCTGACTCTTTCTGATGTCTGGACTTACCTGATCTGTCTGATGCCCTACTTCTGGTTGAAGCCCTCATCATATGGAGACCACTGAAGATGGCCTTGGGCCACATTTGATACAAACAGCTTCACTATGAAGGCTTGTGATTGCAGTCGCTCTGATAGCATTAGGATTGAAACTGACAATTTTGGGTTCAGAGTTTTGAACCCAAAATTGTCTCCTTCAGTAAACAATTGTAACATCAATAAAATTAATTTATCGCTAACTACAGTATAACAACACATTTCCTGTTAGACAATTGCACCAATTGCACATTTGGCCATATACCAGTAGTAGAATTCAGTTATTTATGGGTGGTATTAATACTCACTCACTCACTCACTCACTCACTCATCTTCTATACTGCGTTCAGGGTCGCGGGGGGACGTATCCCAGAATGCTTAGGGCATGAGGCGGGGTACACCTTGGGCAGGGTGCCAATCCATCGCAGGGCATGGTATTAATATATTTTTATAATTTGGATATCCTGTATCACCCAAATGAGGATGATTCTAGTTCCTCCCAAGGTTTCTTCCTTATTTTTCTATTCCTGTATAGCTTTGTGTCCATTGTCAAGAATGTCTATGCAAATATAATCCAAGTATATTTTTCAGAATCAATGATATTTCTTCCACTTGATTTGCCAACATCTACACTTGTTGTGTTTCACTTTTATCCAATGACAGTTTCATTTAATGTTGTGGAATTCCTACACTACTACTACTACTACGATCACTATTACTACTAATAAGTAGCATATTAGCACAAAACTACCACTAGCCCTGTGTATCGAAGACTTTTCTGTCATAAATTATTATTTCCAAACTCTGGACACTGGAGACTCCTTCCAAAAATGCTGAATATCAGAACACATACAGAAAACATCATGATGCCAACAAACATATATGTTTTTAATCAGTTGACATAAACAATATGTCCCTATGCAAACTGTCAGTATAAATGATAACATATGATTATTAATATAAACTGTGATTTGCAGCTGGACTTCTGTCAAAGATATGTTGTAGAAAATGAGCCAACACTTGATCAATTCTATAACTCCAAATCTTGTGTACTGATCGGTCTGGTGTCGATATTCAATAAGGGATCAAACTTTCTCCTGTATGCCCTTTTAAGTTTGCATTGTCGTTCGTTGTCTTTCTCCATGGGGAAACGAGAGCATCAGAGCATGGCAGTGAAAAAACATTCCTCACATCATGTCTCCTTTTGCTTGATGTAATCAATATTATAACAACAAATATGTCCAGAAATTAATTTCTGATAAAAAAAAAAATCCTTCATACAGATGCCCATTCTTACTGCACATTATTTGTTCTTTAACAGATAGTTTATTGATCTCAATTCTCAATCAGATTACTGGGACTTAGCTTGTGCCTTGTTGAACCCTGGTGCAGAACTAATAGGCAAAGCCTTTGCAGTGCCCCTGGCCTGAAACACAACTCACAAGGTCTAATCAGTCTACTACACACCCCCAGGGAGGCCAGGTCTCCGCAGATCTTCCAC
Source organism: Clarias batrachus (assembly GCA_003987875.1). NCBI lineage: Eukaryota > Metazoa > Chordata > Actinopteri > Siluriformes > Clariidae > Clarias > Clarias batrachus. Next base: position 184,002 of record QMIH01000764.1, on the reverse strand, counting down.
CACAACAATATCTCAAACAAAATGAGCCAAACATCTTTCTGTTTCGGTGGTCATACATTTCTTTGCAGTATATGCTTTGAAATTTAAGCCTGGCTTTCTGACATTACACATTAGAATAAACACATAGAATGAATGATTCCTAACTTTGCTACTTTATAGGAACATCTACTGACAATGTAATGTTTGGCATTTGTTTGACATATGGACAAGATTCTTTTGTCTCTCCTTCCAAACCTTGGAATCGGTGGCACAGAAATGGCAATGGTTTGCTTCCTATCTAGAGGATTGTTCATATGAGGTGTCATTGAGGGGATTCATATCTGCTCCATACTCTCCACTTGTGTCCCACAAGGCTCAGTACTTGGTCATCTTCAGTTCTCCCTACTGTATAGCTGTTGGTGAGGTCCCAACAGCTGTTCATCCCAGGTGATTCATTCCCCTGTCTTATGATCTCCTTGGACATCACTCAGACCACCCCTTCAGTCATCGCAGCCTTGGGGTAACCTAGCTAACCCTAACCCCCCTCATTTTGCTAACCTTAAACGCTCTGGTCAATTTGTTATTTTTAACATAACATCTCTCCACACAGGCCACTCAGGTGCTTGTTCAGTCCCTTGCTACTTCAATACTGGAATACTGCAACTCATTTACTGCAGGTCTTCACTATAATATTCACTATTATTCCTATCATAACCTTCCTAGGCTCTTCCATATCATTCCACTACTTTGCTCCTTCCACTGGCTTCCTGTAGCTGCTCATCAATTTCAAAACTCTAATGCCTGCCTATAGAGACAAAAACAGTCCATCACCCACTTACCGCAAAAACACTGCACTGTACCATGTTCCCACCAATCTTCCAGCACTGCTCGACCACCATCCTCAGGGAATGGGAAAGACATGCATCTGGACTGTTTTTTTGTTCTGGCACCCAGGTGGTGGAATGAACTTCCTCTAGATGTCCTTCAGCTGCCTATGGATGCCTAAGTTTGGTTTTTAACTAGCCAAATAAACCCACAAAGCAGAAAGGCATTTTCCATACATCAATCTTAATATGGTGTAAAAACCGCAACCCTGGGAACCATGCACAACTCTGTTTTTGAGCTATGAAGGCTATGAAAAAGAAGATGTGCACCTTTTTGAAAATCATAAATCTGTTTCAGAACAGCAATTACATGATTTATAAATTGCCATGACAACTATATCTCCCCTAATGCACAAAAATGCTTTAAATGTCAGATGGCAAATTTAAGAAAGCACTCAGGACAAGCAGAAGTAATAAAAATCACGTAAACATTTGATTCAGGCTTTAAGATGTTTACCTTGGATATTTCGTACAAAAATTTATAATCACTCAATAAATATATATTCTTTGTAAAGATTATTCACACACAGCTGACTAATGCTATAAAATATGTTATAAAGATTATAGTGAATATGCACCAATAGTGCAGTAAAGTCACAGATCAACATGAACTACTGAATAAAGAACGATAATTCTGATTCAAACATTTGTACATAAGTAACATGCAGTTCATAGCATCTTAAAATCTCAATAATCAGACTTTTTACGATCTCCTTGGCTGCTAACTTGAAACTGTTAGTATCAGCCTATAGTTTAAAGGCGTCACTGCAAGGTGCACACTGGCACACGCGACTGTAGCGCTGTCACCATGCCCATCAGTTCTAAAAGCCAACAAGCAAAGTTACTATAAGAATCAAAGCTTCTCTTTCATGCATAAGAAAAAAAAAACTCGATACACATTCTGATTCTATCAGAAAATTCAAAAGGAAAAAATATTGTTTTCAGTATTTCTTTTGGGTTATTGTGAGTGTCCATATATTCTTTGTATGAGGGGCATGTCAAACCAAGATGTATGATTGTGCAGAATAACAGAACACAGTTATGAGAGTAAAAACTATTTTACTTTATTTCTAATAATATTCTCAGAGTCTGTTCTCCCCCACCTAGAGTTTCTATTATAGTTGATCACTTTTAAACAGGCCACTCCTACGACCGACCCTGCCTATTTTACGTCAACACCAAGCTAGACATTTCCTCAGGGTGACCATCAGCATGCGATCAAGCAGATAATCAAAGACCCTATCATCACTTTGACTGAAACAGGCACAAAATGTAGAGCTGGAAGTCGGAAGTGCTACTTGTCTAGTATTGAATCACCACTCCCACTTTCTGGCATTGAAACGCTTCCATAATTCTGATAAAACGTGATTTTAGATCTGCAAAGTGAGCTCCGTATATACTGTAAGTAATGCAGCCTCCGGTTCTATATTACAGTGTTGACTTTGCTTATCTCTCACTTCCTGTTTAACCCAGACTTAGATGCAATTTTCTGATTTCTGGTTAAAGCACACTTCATTGGATGCAACAGAAAATAATCAGCCTGACAGGAAGGGGGAGAAAAAAAAAAGCACAAAAATCTGATGGAGCCGATCAACTTTGATATTTAATATAAACAAAACCATAATATGGTGCAAAACAAGCAAGCTTTAAATATATCTTGCAGTGCCGAGGTTTAGCAAACTGTCAGCAGCGAGATCCACCCAAAGGCTACTCCAAAGGACAAGATGCTAATTGTACCCTTGTTTTAAGGCCTATCATTAGTCAAATGCTACCCAATAATCACAATCCATTTCGTCCTCGAACTTCCTGTGATAAACCCCTTATTTTTTTTTAGACAAAGGGAACATTTGACTTGCCATTTTGTACATATTTCTACATTATTTTATGCAAAATACTCACATCCCTGGCTTTATATGGCTACTTTGACTCCGTAACGCACTGAAGTGCATTCCTGTCGATTAGAGCACAAGAAAAAAGCAGGTTAATAAGCTTATTGATGTTTTTGGTGCAATTATGTCATTTCCACCAGAGCTTTTTGTATCTGGTTAACTTTTGACCTGATATGTGTGACAGCGAAAACTGAGCTTGTGAAATCACGCTTGTATGCTGCATGGCTGTGCTGGTTGAGGAATTCATAAGATTTTCAATTTCATTTTCTCTAGCTGTGCATTCACAGCAAAATGCATTTACACAGCTGGCACCTCACAAGCCTGGCATGAATGTCAAGAGTTAATATCGTTTTGTGGCTAAAATCAGCCAAATTTGATGATTTATTAACCTGGACTGTTCCCAGCATTCACGACAGCATTATAATAGAGGACCTTCAGCACTGCTGACACTCTGACACGCGCCAAACTCCTCCTCAGGTGCAATTGGAGCGTGCAAGGCAGAGGAAGCCATTTGCACAAACTTGCCTCAAAAACCTCTAGGCTCGATTTCCTCTCCAACCTCCTAGAAGGGCTTGCTCACGCAGATGGCTCTGACTTCCTTTTGGCACACCCACATCCCACTTCCTCACTTATCATCAGCCGTGTGCAGAAAGGATGCTGCACATATCCGTTATCCTTTACAGCTGCCTCAGTGTGATCTCTTGTTCAAGCATTCTTTTACGGAGCTGAATGGGCCAAGTGCGTAAAAAGGCTTGACCTTCTGACGAGATTCGACAAAGGTGTTAGGAACTGTTTTTCTAGAGGAAACGGTCGAAGATTTCTTACAGCCGTTGTCATACCCATCATGGGTGTGACCAACTGACCTCCGATGTCCAATAACAGTCCTTCCTGAAAGCAAAATGTAACCTACAACCCCTGCAGCTCCCTCTGATGAGCGAGAACACAATGTCTCTTAACCACCTGGAAACTCATCAGTCTATGTGCGCAGACGATTGAGCATCCACCCATAACATAAACGTTTCAAGGTTTCATTCTTGTATTCTGTCTTTTAAGTGCAGTCTACAATAAAATCATGATGTTGTGTTTTAAAAAGGTGATTCTTTCATCTGCGCATGCTTTAACAAGCAAAAATTGTAGCCTTTTTCTACATTATATCGCCCTCAGATGTCATATTTTCAAGCCGTTTAAACGCGCATTAAAAATTGCTTTCTAGTTTTTCATATGAGACAGCTTAAGTGTTGTGGTCGTTCCATCACTGCGAGCATTTACGCTTGGCTGCTAGTTTGGTTGAAATTGGCTAGGAAATGAAAAATACCCACACATTCCTCAAGACATAAATTAACATCTTGACATTTAATAAGTTTGATAAATAAGTTAATAAACTCGACATAAATAATAAATACACACACAACTTTACTTACTCACCTCAAGCTATCCACGTTATTAAAACCTTTATGTTCATGAAAGTTTATAAACCGATTTAATAAAAATAATTAAAAGTTATCATTTCAAATTTAACTTAAATGCTGTTTCATAGTGTAAAAAGTCTTCGAGTATTTTACACACTGATCTTGTTAAATGAGCCATTCTCAATCGTGTTAAACTGGCACCAAAAGGAAACTAGCTGAAAATGACCTCCCTGCATTTGGAGTTCATGATACAAGCGGAATTAAAGGAGATATCAATTCTCTTTCTGGAAATGTTGGATGTGTTGTAAGCATGTGTTGTTACAACTCCTTCAATACCCCATTCATCCATCCATACAAGGAACTCCATTGTATTTATTCCCATTTTTACACCCGTCGTAGGACCTCAGGTCAACATTCACGTGCACATTCATAATTTGAGAACGCCAATTAGCCCAACCTGCATGTCTTTGGACTGCGGGAGGAAACCGGAACACCCAGAGGAAACTCGCCAAACTCTATGCACACACAGACCCCAAGGCGGGAATTAAACCTGGACCCTGCAAGGACACGGTGCTATCCACTAAGTCACTGTACTGCCTATGTGTTAATCCAAGTGGTTGCTTTATATGATGCTTTTATTTGGCTCAAATGCTATGATTTGGATGCAAAATAGATTTGAAATAGATTGTTTTTTAATGCTACCGTAACCCATGCTTCATATCATAGAGCTACAGACTGTAGTACTGGTGGATGTGAGTGGCTGGGGTAAACAAAATGCATGCACTTCATATATTACACCCGTTTTGTATACTAGTAGTATTATTCGGTAATGATTGTTCCTGTCACAGACAAAATACTATTATTACTGCTGCCTAACAACTTAAGCACTATAGCATAATTGCTAGTGCCACAGTGGCTCTACTAGCCCATTTGTCATGTTGCTACCTAGCACTGCTGAGTTTGTTGTAGCACCCCATGAGACGCTTTTTTTCCCCTGCTTCCTGTTAGGTGAAATGTTAGGTGCTGTGTATGCTTAGGAATTTTTCAATGCGTTATCTTTAATTTCCAATCAAAACACACACACACACACACACACACACACACACGCACACACACATACAAATGAACCATGCTGAGAGAATCTCTGTTTGCCTTTGGGTTCACTTTTGTTGTGTTCACATATCAACAAAAAAAGGATCTGAGACCACTGAAAGAGTCCGATTGTGAATTTGTGATTCTGAAAGTGGTTGAGTTATAATTGATAAAAGCTGTGCTTTTTTCTTCATGCAATTCTTCACATTTTGAAATAAGCAGTCCTGCTTTATATCTTTGCCAAGTCTTGCAAGTCGATATATATTATGGCCCAATAGGGGGCAGTGTGCATTCAGTCCAAAGCTGCTGACTCATATGAGCAGGGAAAGGCAGAGCAGGCTGAGACAAAGAAAAAAGTGTGAACACAGTTCCTAGAGAACAGGAAACAGTTTGTTCTGAGAATATTTTGTAAAATCTTCTCATACATGTCGTGCCAGTCTACTGCTAACCCCTCTAACCCACTACATAGGATTTTCTGAATTCCTGCATAAGGAATCATTTCTAATTCCCTACCCCCTGAAAATCATATTAACCTAGTATATGTCTAGTTGTTGTCAGTCTTTTGGCTGCTTCCATCGAGGGGTCGTCACAGCAGACCCGCGCAACAACTTTGGACAGATTTTTGCACCAGATGCCCTCCCTGACACAATCCTCCTATTTTATCCAGGCTTGGGACCGGCACTACATCCAGTGGCTTGGGTTTGGCCGTTGGCTGGGAATCGAACCCGGGCCTTCCGCGTGGCGGGCGAGAGAGCTACCAATGGCCTGAAACCTAGTACAGTCTATGTCTAATACCTTGTCTTAATAGCACTAAATGAGTTTTAGACTTTACGGCTGTATGTCTCTTCTTGGGAACTCCTCCACACAGTCAAATTATCAATCAACTGCCATGACAACGGTGCTGCGATTTGGTTGTAATGCCTCAGTGCTAAAGTAGGAGGGCATTCCAAGAAACTAGAGTTGTGCTACTGTATGTAGACCGGATTTCATTGCAACAAGTCCATGTTTGGCAAGAAATTGAACGAATTCTACTAAACCTGTTGAATTTGTGTTTCTAGTCTCGAGTAACTTTAAACATTTTGTATAATTCCAGCCTTGTCATTTAACCAAAGGTTTTCACGTTTATGTCGAACATTATTTCCAGCATCCAATGTAATAAAACATGCATTTAACCATTTAGTGTCTCTTGTCTAGTTTTAGAGAAACAGGGTTGTTTTTTTAAGCATACAATTAGGAACACACAAACGCGGCATACATGAAGACATTTTAATGGCCATTTTATAATTCTAGGATTTATTACTCATCTAAGAGAGTCATATTAGCTGCTATGTTAATATCAGATAACTTATTCTTTTTTCGTCCTATGATGTTCAGTAAATTCAGGTGATACAATTTATTTTTAATCATTTAAAAAGTCTAGGGGTGAATGTGTATAGATAACAGAACTGAATTTTATTTATATCTATATATGTAGTTTTAATCAACATTTATTATTATTATTTTTTATTTTTTTTTTGGTGGAAAACAATAATAATGGGAAAACATGCAACACATTAATTTCTAATTGCATGCAATTGTGATAAGAACAACGATTATAATTGGTGTTGTATAGACATTGATATGGAGTGGGTCCCTTTTTTTTTGCTGCTATAACAGGCTTGAATCTTCTGGAAAGGCTTTGCACTAGATTTTGGAGTGTGGCTGAGGGGATTTCTGAGTGCTCATTCAACCATGATATCATTAGTGAAGTCAAGCACTGATGTCTGGCAACGAGCTCTTGTGTGCAGTTGGAATTCCAATGCATCCCCCAAAGGTGTTCTTTGGGGTTGTGTGAGACACTCACGTTCTTCCACTCCAACCTTGGCAAACCATGTCTTCATGGATCTCTTAGGACACAGGAATGCTGTTGTGCTGGAACGGGTTTGGGTCACTACGTTCCAGTGAAGCGAAATTGTAATGCTCCTCATACAAAGACATTATGATTTCAACTTGTGGGGAAACTTTGAGAAAGTCTGTTATGCTCTGGTATCCACACACATTTGGCAATATAGTGTATTTTTGCAGGTTGATTGGAAAGTTAAACATTCCAAACCAAATTTTGGTTGAAACTTATTTCACTATGGTGATTTTCTGAAAAATAAGTCCCCAACATTCTTGCTCATTATTGTTCTTGTTTTTTTTTATGCATTACACAACGGTTTCACTGAGAATAGACTTAATGTGCTGCTAATTTTCCGATCATTACTGTTTTGAACAATAAGTATTGAACGGCATTGGAATGAAAACAAAAGGGTGGTCTCTGTCTAGACCTCAGTACTTCCACATATTTGTAAAAGTAATATTAGTGGGACACAAACAGCACCTCAGTCAAGGAATCATTATTTTAGACTTTCAGGAGGAACCAATGGACTCATTTCTCCAAAAAGCGAAAAATCCAGTTGTGTGTGTGTGTGTGGGTGTGTGTGTGTGTGTGTGTGTGTGTGTGTGCGTGTGTGTGTGTGTGCGTGTGTGTGTGTGTGTGCGTGTTTTACTGGTGCCACAAAGGGTATCTGTGTTTATGTACATGGAAATCTAGGGAAGCAGCAATGAGGGGAAGTGTTTAACATCCACACACAATCCTGGGAACCTCTGCTGAGGGAAGCACAAAGGATATATGCTCACTTCCTCTCCTTACTCAACTGCTGTGAAACAAACTGAAACGGCACGGTTGTTGGAACATGAATATTAGCACATAGGTTTACAGTATGTTGTCTGTTGGTTATTCTTTACATTATTCAGCTAATCAAATATATTTACTCTAATTCTTTGCATTAACGAAGCCGATATAAATATACACTGTATTCTATGTCGAATGCCAAACGTCCTGCACGGTGTTGGGCTTTAAGAACAACCCCCACCTGTGGACGTCGGGCCCTCATACCACCCTCATGGAGTCTGTTTCTGACCGTTTGAGCAGACACATGCACATTTGTGGCCTGCTGGAGGTCATTTTGCAGGGCTCTGGCAGTGCTCCTCCTGTTCCTCCTTGCACAAAGGAAGAGGTAGCGAACCTACTGCTGGGTTGTTGCCCTCCTACGGCCTCCTCCACGTCTCCTAATGTACTGGCCTGTCTCCAGGTAGCGTCTCCATGCTCTGGTCACTATGCTGACAGACAGCAAACCTTCTTGCCACAGCGCGCATTGATGTGCCATCCTGGATGAGCCGCACTACCTGAGACACATGTGTGGGTTGTAGACTTCGTCTCATGCTACCACTAGAGTGAAAGCACCCCCAACATTCAAAAGTGACCAAAACATCAGCCAGAAAGCATACAGTAGGAACTGAGAAGTGGTCTGTGGTCACCACCTGCAGAACCGCGCCTTTATTGGGGGTGTCTTGCTAATTGCCTATAATTTCCACCTGTTGTCTATTCCATTTCCACAACAGCATGTGGAATTGATTGTCAATCAGTGTTGCTTCCTACAGTAAGTGAGCAGTTTGATTTCACAGAAGAGTGATTGACTTGGAGCTACATTGTGTTGTTTAAGCGTTCCCTTTATTTTTTTTGAGCAGTGTAGGTATAGAAGCCGTATGAAGATACATCTGCCACTTAAAGGAAGATACGCCTTGAACAACTTGCCTTTTAAACAGTATACCACAGAAGGCTTCCAAGATTCGTTTTGTATTGAAATCCCGAAATTCCAACTTTACTAGCAATGCCATTTGATGTCCTGTCATTATCATGTGGAACCAATGGAAATGAGCTATTACTTCGACTCTACCTGATGCACCAGGGTTTTGGTCCTTTAGTCTCTCCATCTCTCTCCTCCTCATCCATACACTATGCTCAGACAGATACATTCCATAACTTTAAATTTCATGCTAATAGCATCAACGCCATGAACCACGTTGTGCTTGCCATTTTGTAGATCGCCAAATAGCCAGCTAAAACAAATGCATCCACTAGCTTCCTTGCATTTTGGACCACTGGATTTCTCATTCGTATGACATTAAACATTGCTAGACAAATGGGGAGAAGGAAATAAGCTCTTGCTTATTTGCTTTCTCATGGTGAAATCACACAGCAGTGACACATGCAATTAGCTGGTTTCAAAATAAGAAGAAGTAAGAAGTAAGTTTTAAGAAGACTACATATACCCTAGTCTACAGTACATTCTTAGTACATTAACATTTATTTGGCTTGACTCATCAATGCTTTAGTAATTATTATGAATATAATAATAATAATAATAATACAAATCAGATGCAGAAATCAATCTTAAAAACTCAATCGTTAAAGCCCATTCCATCCAACTGCTTTTCACAGTGAAGTTTTTGTGCTTTCCTGCCAAATCTGTTCTTGTCAGTACTCCAAACTGCTGTGACTTCTTGTGAAACTGCCATGTAAATCTGGTGCATATATTTGAAATGAAAAAGTCTTATCTATTTGCATAAAGGGTGCACTCTTTTGTTGTTTTATTCAAAGAAAGGCCTACTGCTGAGAAAGGATGATTGCACTCATTGAACTCATGTTTGGACCCTGCAGTTAAAAGAAAATCAAAAATGAACAAAAAAGAAAAGAAAAATTACATAACCTGCTTGTGCACTGCCCCAGAGGCGAAATACTCGCCTGTCTAAGCCATTGCCCTTGTAGTTGTACTAGAAACAAACAAGAACGCCACACATTCACACAACAGTACTTGTATGGACACATAGGACCTAGATTTTATTGAATAACTTAAAACTTTGGGTCAAAACCATTATATAAGAACTTGGAACATGGCGTTTTGGATTTACTGACTCAACTGGGGCCATTAAATTTTGTGCCTGGAGTTGACACACAGTGGAAAGCAGCGAGCTTAATTATGTTCCATAGTCAGGAGCAGTCTCTCTCTCGCTCTCTCTCTCTCGCTCTCTCTCGCTCTCTCTCTCTCTC
>QMIH01000764.1:158839-173514 GCA_003987875.1 Clarias batrachus | reverse complement strand
CTCTCTCTCACTCTCTCTCACTCTCTCTCTCACTCTCTCTCTCGCTCTCTCTCTCTCTTGCTCTCTCTCACTCTCTCTCACTCTCTCTCTCTCACTCTCTCTTTCACTCTCGCTCTCTCTCTCGCTTGCTCTCTCTCTCTCTCTCTTTCTGTTTCTCTCTCTTTTTTTTTACTACTCTACGTTTAGCTTGTGCCTGTCTCTTTAATAGCTGAAAGCTACCAGATAACCCTTAAGCAAAATACCTGGAATCTAATTCCAATAAAGAAATGTTTTTCACACGACCTTGGGGATAATTTGATAGAACTACATATTTGGAAACTGCCCTCCAAAATTATTTGCACCTTAAATACAAATGACCAAAAATGTTTGTGTAAAACAAATGTCAGTTACAATAGTTCAGACTTTCTACTTCAACAATATGAGAAAATATTTTTTTGTCTGAAAAAAATAATTCTCAATAGAACTTAATAGAAATAAAAGGATCTTTTTAGAAAGCAACTAAAAATGTAATGTTATCGACTAAATGTCCTATGCCGAGATACACACATACCTGTAAGACCGACACCCGTAAAAGGTTTGCTCTAGGTTACCATCAGACAATCTGCATGATGTTAATAATTCACATGGACAGCAATAATTAGAGCCTAGACAGGATACGTGAACCTCAGGTCATAACCCTGAAGCAACCAACTTCATTACGTTAAACATTACTTTATTATCTGCATTATATACCATAAGTGGAGAAAAGAAAGATATATATATATATATAGTGGTATGCACCTCAATATAATGTATGACAAAACCACTGTATGGCCACTGAAGGCTTAATGAAACATACAGGGTTGAGACAGTAATTCTGAAGCAGAACAGTTCCAGCCGCACTGTCAAGACATAAGAAACAAAAGACAAAAGGGGCATGCTGTTATAGGAAAATAATCACTGCTAAGTCATGTGCTGCAGATTTACCCTTAGCACGTTGAAGTCGGTTAATTTCATAAGACAGTAAATAGTAATACAGTGTTTTATTCCGCTTGCACAACTGCAGTTGTTTTATTTTTTCACATTATTTTCTTATTATTTAAAGACAGATGCATGCACAGTTTTTATCAAATGTAATGTCTAGAACAACTTAGTCATAGTATCACTTACACTATAGCAGCTCATAAAACAAAACAAAAATGAGCCTGCAGCTTGCTACTGTATGTAACTGACCCCATCCGTAAACGTTAAATCAATATCTGCTTATCGGTGGCACAGTTAGTTAGTGGTTAGTGCTGTCACCTTGCACCTCCAGGTGTGTGTGTGTGTGCGTGCAATGGATTGGAACCCTGTCCAGGGTGTACCCTGTCTCCTCAGATAGGCTCCAGGCCGCCCCGTGACCCTGTAGACAGGATAAAGCAGTATAGACGATGAGTGAGTGACTCCTAATCAACAATTAGTAGTTTTTTTTTTGTTAAATAGCATATTAAAAAATGTATTTAGTATACAAATATGTGTGTGTGTGCCTTGCGATTGATTGGCACCCTGTCCAATGTGTGCCCCATCTCGTGCCCCACCTTCTGACATATCAGATTTGAATTCTATAGCACAGTGGTAAGCTTTAATGGCTTGATATAATATGGTGTTAGAACAGTATTATTTTTTTAGACTTGCACTGTTTAAGTCCATATAAAAAGGACTAGGTGGAGTGAATTCCTGCCTCACTGATATGACCCCAACTGTTATCAACTCTAGTGCAAGAAAAAGAGAGTAGAGGTGAAATGAGGTTTCAGATAGGGTTCCTCTGAACAGCTCTCCTGGCACTGTGTGACTCAGAGAGAAGAAATAAGTTGAATAATTCTTCATGTATTTTCTAGAGTTCATTCTATACAAAACCCGCCTAGTCACTTTTTACAATCTACTGATATAGAAACAAGAGTGGTAGAGATGTGTACTCATTTTGCTTATATACCACAGTGCTGTCGAACTCTCAATGTTGACTGGTCAGGAAGTAATAGATTCATTTTCTATAACAGCAGCTTCAAATGGTGTTTCAGCTGACACAAACCAATTTCATGTTCATATTAATGTACTCTTTCATTTCAGACAAAAAAAGTCACAAACTCTGATATTTCACCAGGTTGCCTTTTGTCTTTGATTACAGCATGCATTTGCTATGACATTCTTTCAACAACCTTAGACAATGTCTTGACATTTATTTCGGTCCAGTCTTGCTTTAATATTGGACCTATATTGTATTGCTGATAGGGATGTCAAACCACTATATAAGGTCTTCTCCAGCACATCTCAAAGACTTTCATTGGTGGTCAATTCAGGTGGGAAAATAACAGAACCACTCTTTCACAATTTGAGCCTGTTATCATTTGGCATTGTCATCCTGGAATATACGATCTGGGTAGGAAATGCATTGTAACCTGATCATTCATGTTATCATTCATCAGTATTCATTAGTATATTCAGGTAGTCAGCTGGCTTTATAATGTTTTTGAGCCTAGACCTGATCAAGTGAAGAACCTCCAAATTATAACACTGCCTCTAGAGACTTAAGGGAAGATGCACTTGCCTTCATACCCTGATGCATCCATCTCTCCAGAATACCACTGTTTAAAGCTACTTTAACATCATTCACTATGTGAATGACATTCTGTAACACAAAATGTAATTAAAGATGGTTAAAATGCATGAGTCTTTTTGACATTCAAATTGCTGTGGTTAAAAGGAATCAAGAACTTCCATGTGGTATCAGTATGCCCTGTCAGTGTTTTATTCTATAATTATAGTATTGTCTAATGTTTTAGTATAATGGACATGCCTTATCCAGTGGAACAGTTTCCTTCTGCTCTTTATCAGACCATCATAGATTAACTTTAGAAACAGGAAATGCTGGGGCTGAGTAGGGTTGACCTTTCCCCTGTGCTGCTTATGATGACATGGAAACACTACCTGAGCGAACACTTTCCTTACCTGCATTGTATGTGCTTCATCGCTCATTCCGGGCAAGCCCCCATATAGTTACAGCCATGACAATTAATCAGGACCTAATGAAGTTACATTTAAGGGGATAAAATGTGCACAAAAGTAAATGTGGTTGAAAGAGGGAGCTAGCAGCATGAAAGAGAGAATAGATGTGGCCAGCATCCTTTGAATGTCCAAAGCAGGTGCCAATAATACCTAGAAAACAGGCACTAATATGCAGAAATGCACATATTTCGTGCCATACCAATACAGAAGCTAAATAAGAACATAGAGCAGCACTACAGTGCAAAAAAGTGATATTATTTTCAATATAAGCAAACTGATTTAAAAGAACTCATTGTGAGTATAATGTAAAGCAAACATTAGATTATAGAGATTATTATTGTTTCCATATATATTACTGCTTTAAGCTCAAAATGATTGTATTCTATTTGCCAATAAAACTCCAATACATTTAAATAAAAGAGAATTTAATAACTGTTATTTAACAAATAACTGTTATTAGTAACAATAATGTTTAAAATTCTTAATAATATTACATTTATTGTACAGGTGCTGTTAGTTGGGTATCAATCCCCATTGTTGGGGATAATAGCATCAATACTGTTTTGCTCTACTAGCTTGTAGAATAGCACTATGTTTAATTTCTTAATTTACAAAACACACAGATCAGCCATAAAATGAAAACCTAAAACATTAAGCCCAATATTGTGTGGGTTGCTTTTGTGCATCCAGAAATGCACAGTGGAATTTGGAGGCTGGGCCAACAACCTTGAACTGTTTGCCTGATAAGCCCTAGACATGGCATGATTTTATGCATTGGGTGTTTTGATACCTTTCTAAAGTAGCCAGCAATTTGTGCTAGATTAGCTTTTCTTTATGATTGGTCCAGATGGGCTGGCCTTTTCTCCCCACAGGCATAGATGGACATTGGGTGCTCATGATCCTGTCATCAGTTTACTGTTACATAATTAATAATTAATGTTATTCCATTCACCTGGTGGTGGTGTTAGTGTTGTGGCTGACTGGTATATATGGTACAGTATACATTTTTCTGTATTTATTTTTTTTGGGGCTGTGGAACAAATTATTTGAGTTTTCATTATTTCTTATGGGAAGATTTGATTTGGTTTACGCATGTTTTGGAATACGAGCCCGCGTCCGGAACGAATTATGCTCATAATCCAAGGTTCCACTGTATATGAAATATGGTGCTGTTGTCTGTAGGTTGCAAATAGGAATGTTGATCAAATTGTTGAACATTGGCCATTAAGTGAATCGTGCTATAAAACACATTCAATCTATTAACCACATTGTACATGTCCACATGTACATTTTTAATGGTTGAAATTAATATGTACTGCAAATATGAATCTGCATGTGATTCAATTAAATTTTGAAAATGTGAATAAAATATTTGAGAAAATGCCTGTGTTAGATTGCAGGTGATGTTCCAAAGTAACTGAATACCAAAGGTTAGACTGTAAATGCACCTTGAATAGAAGAATAGCAGGAATAAAAGCCTGATGTGAATTTGTGCTCTGTGTGTGTGTGTGCACGCACACTTGTATCTGTGTGTGTCTTGGAGTCAAAAAGAGAAACCCCAATGCCAGTCACACACTGCTCACCAACCATGACATGACTAACACACTTTCCCGCCTTATTGGTCACACTTAGATGACCTCGATTCTGTATTCCAGCCTGACAGTCTGCTGATAGGTACAATTGGATGAATCAGCTATGTGTGTGTGTGTGTGTGTGTGTGTGTGTGCATGGGTGTGTGTGTGTGTGTGTGTGTGCGTGTGTGTGTGTGTGTGTGTGTGTGTGTGTGTGTATAATTATAGCAAGGGAGAAAGTGTAAGACATTGTCTGGTGACTAGCCTCTTGAGAAGTTTATGAGCATGTGTTTGGAGTATCGATTCAGACCATTCAACAGTCTGAGCTCTATGTTGTGCATTAGTAACAGGCAGGTGTTGCATCATTTAGAGATATGAATGTACATTCTCGGTCTATTGCAAATGTCTGTCTGCTTGTGTGGCACACCGCCGTTTTGTGTGCAGTCAAAGAGGGTTTCTGAAACGTCCTGTCAGATTAGCTTATGTTAGTCACAAATACTGTATAAATATCACCATACTGTATGTTAGTATGCTACATATGAGGTAAATGACCTGTCATATCAAGACGCACAGTTTAGTTTTGCACTATGGCGAGTGTAGCATGCAGGAGGTAAAATACAGCATATCAAATGTAAAATTTAGGTAAAAACCAGATAAATATTTTTTTGATCTTTCAACAGAATTGAAAAAGGTTTAAGATGAAACACTGTTTTACAGCACTTTAATGAACGCTATCCATGCTGGTTATTCCAGTTGTGATAGAAAAACAAGCATTTTATTTGGCTATTAAAAAAAAAAAAAAAACGCTGCTGGAAAAATGCTATTTTTAGTGTTGGCAGCCGCAGGGTTCCCTCTTTCTTATTATGTCAAAGAATCCTCATTTAAATAGCATTTCAACTGATTTTTCCAAGGCCCTTCTCCTGAGCATACTTGCAAGGACCATTTCGCAGTAAGACAAGATACAGTAATAAACCAGGTATGAAAATGGAGATTATTCATCCAGGAATCTGAAAATATGCATAACTCAAGCCACTCAAAATGCACTCACTCATCATGGTCTTTACCACTTTATCATGTGTACAGGGTCGTTGGGGGCCTGGAGTCTATCCCAGGAGACTTAGGACACAAGGCAGGGCACACCCTACATGGGGTGGCAATCCATCGCAGAGCACATACACGCACACACAATTTGGGAACGCCAAATATCCTAATCTGCATGTCTTTGGACTCTGAGGAAACCCACCAAGCATGCGGAGAACATGCAAACTCCATGCACACAGACCTGACGCAGGAATCAAACTCCTGTAGGTGCAAGGCTAGAGTGCTAACACATTCAAATGCACATTTTTAAATCAAGGTTAGCACATTTTAGCTATGTACTGTAGCTAGGTAAATATACTCAACAAGATTGTAAACAAAATTCTTTTTTTAGATCCATTCAGAAATCCTGTCAGGTTAGATCTTTTATCTACTTGGCTAACGTTCCTCATCGAGACAGGTTTACTTTTTATTTTCACTTTAGCTATCTGGCATCTTTAACTGTCAAGATTTGGAATCAGATTGTTTTGAACTCCTCTCAGAATTCCTTTTAAGTGAGATCATGCCTTGGTTTTATTGTGAAATTATTTTTGAACATAAAGGTGATACTACTGTGGGACTACAAACTAACATACACACTGAACATTTACATTTCAATGGTGAATATTCATGGCCCCAAAAGTGCTACCGAACAGATTGCTTTTGTGATGATGCATGCAGTTATCATAACTGCATCAGAAGATAAGTACATACTTAACATTAACAGTTTGGGCAATTTCAGACCCTTTGATGTTTTTGTGTTGCATTATTTCCAATCCTCAATGAAATCTAACTGCAAAATTCTACATATAAAATAAGATTGAAAAATGTTTATAAAAGCAGAAGTTTATAAAGTGTTTGAAAATCACCCAAACTACTAGTCTTTAACATCTACTCTTACTAGCGTGTACATACCATTATCTTTGAGTCATGTGCTCAAAATGATTAACGTCCTGTGAGAAAGTCACTCCACCCATATTTAAAACACCCGAGTAAAACAGACTGAGTTCGATCATGTCTCAAAACATTCTTTCGATTTCATAATACACGGTATATATACAAAAGACTTTTACATTACATGAACCTAGTTGTGCGTTGTGGAACTCACAGATTATCTAATGTTATTAAATTTTTCTCCCCAAACACCATTTCAATTTTTAAAAGAAGCTTAATTCAGTCATTTATCCACCTTCAATATGCAGGGGGTATGCAGCCCTGAAGGGGTTTCCGGTCCTATGCAGGGCACCACACACACACACACACACACACACACACACACACACACTACTCTACACACTATACATGCCAGTAGGTTATAAATGGTAATGTTGGCTTCATTATCCTGACATGTTAAGGATTAGTTCATGTATTAATTATGTATTATAACAGAAGTACAATTTCAATACATTGAAAAATTATTCATGCAACAACATATTTAAATTAAAGGCTGAATTTCCACTCAGGTAATACATGTAAGGTGAACAAAAATAAATAGTGCTAGATAACGGTAAAACCCAAGTTACTCATTAATTAGTAATTTAATTAAGTAAAAGAGACATAATATCACTTTGAAAGAACTACACAAGGGCAGAATGATTTTTTTTGAGTATGATAATTTGCACACCTTATAATAAAGTTCATATCTGAATGATTGTGAGCTCGCACGTGACCTGCACAGACCCCTGAGCTCAACTTTTGGTAAGAATTGTCTGATCCTCAATAATGCTCTTGTAGCTTAATTAGCAAATTCGGACCGCTACACTCCAAAATCTAAGCTCACAAGGCTTCACAGGAGAGTTACAAAGAGGTAACAGCAAAGGGGTCCAAACCTGTACACACCTATTTAGAGAACATATGATTGTGATGACGTGAAGGATCCACACACTTCTCACCATATAGTGCATATCGGAAGAACTACAGAGTTGTGCATTGTTCCCAAGCAAGTTGCAAGAGATTTTGTACTTACAATTTTTTGTACTTTACACCTTTTAAAAATGTTTGAAAGAATTCTAACCAAGTAATCTGATCGGATGAGAGGTATTCCACGAGTTGTGATATAGAGCATAACAGCACTGGGCTGTTTCAATATATTGTATGTACTAGTATCACTCCACATCACAGGTGTTCTAACAATCATTAATGACACTAACTGTCTGTAGGTCAGTATGGTCCACTGGAAAGAGCAGCTGCCTGCCAAAACTTCAGTATCTGCTAATGTTATGTTGTCTGAAACAACACTTTGTTTGGTGGTTCTGTTCACATGGCTAACATTAGCTGCAAAGCTAATGATCTTCTAACACAAGGCTGTGATCAAGGAAACTACTAACAGGGGATTATAACTTACACCTTACACAGTGTACTAGTTTTGCATTTAATGGGATTCAACCCCAGAACCCTGGAAGTTAGCTGATATTTAAAGAGGAATAAGCAAAAATATAAAGTAAATCTATTAGCTTCTCGGGACTGATCACCACCTCCACGGTTTATTCACCTGACCATTTGGCTACATAGTACTGAATTTCGAATTTAAAACTGCCTTCACCCCCGTTAATTTTAACATTAACTGTTGGTCACCAACTATGCCAGTCATGGTTAATTATCTGTTGATAATAAAACTTAATAAATTAAACTGTTGTATAAAAGTAAGATCACACAAGAGGCAGTGCTGTTGTACTGAATATCAGCATGGCTGTGATGTTTTTAGTACTCGTGACTATGACCACATCGCAGCCATGCTGATATTAAGTTCAACTTCATTCCCTGTCAAGTGATAATGTTAATTTAACTAGATTGCACACTCACCAAAACTTGTAGTGCTAACACCCATGCAAAAAACTAATATGATACTATGTGCAAGTGTCAGAAATCACCCAGACATTTACACTTCTTGATTGTTCTGAACGGTTGCAAATGCTCGGGCCAAAACATTTGTTTACAAATGAGGATGTAGCAAGTAGGCGTTTGGTTTGGCCAGCTTGTTGCGTGCGCTAGTGCTCAGCAGAAATGGGATTCAATTTGATTGAATGGTTCTTAAAGGCTTCCTGGATAAACAGGCACTAAGTGTAAATGCTATGAATGAAAAATGGCAGTTGAATCACTTAACAAAATGGCATTCATGCATTTGCTGTGAAGACTCACTGCTTGCCGTGTGCTGCATGCTGATGTCTTTTGCATGCTGAAGCGCTAGCTACTTGCGATGAATCGGTGGGCCACCAAACACAAGCTTGTGTTGCTAATCAAAATTTAAAAACTGGGATGGTATTTACAAAACTTGTTCCCCCGACACGTTTGTGCTTCGTTACCTTAATGTTTTTAAAAGACAAGCTGTGAAAATGACGTTACCTGTTGCATATTGCAGATGGAAATACACGGGGAAAAAAAAATCATGTGAGAGAGGACGTGAGGAGAACCAGACTCCAATTTCTTTGAGAGAGAATCTTTGAACTCTTGTGAAAGCCTCTCATCTTTTAGAGACATTGGAGTTAGTTGCCATAGCAATGGAGGAGCAGGCAAGGGGGGAGAGAGAGAGAGAGAGAGAGAGATGCATTGAAGTGTGATAATATGTGCAGCTGTGGCACATGACGCCAAATCGCCAGTCTCCACAGCAACACATTCGATCTGCATTTCCATATGAAAGAATTCAAATAGACTTCCGAACTGCACACTTTGAATGTTGATTGGAACAAAAATGCACCATTTGATGTGTGAATGTGTAAGTTCCCAGCTTGGTCTTTTTCTTTCTCCTACACTGCTCCTGAGAGTCCTCGATTCTATTATTCAGTTCATCTTACTCAGCATTTGTTGTGTT
Source organism: Clarias batrachus (assembly GCA_003987875.1). Lineage (NCBI taxonomy): Eukaryota > Metazoa > Chordata > Actinopteri > Siluriformes > Clariidae > Clarias > Clarias batrachus. The sequence goes on along the minus strand of QMIH01000764.1, from coordinate 164,037 downwards.
CAAGTTTGCACACGAGCATCTAAGACACGCCACAATTCCTCTCATTCATTCGCACATCGAGGGGGATGAAGGCATTCCTTAAGCCCATTTGCCTCAATGCTGCCTTGTTCTTTTTTTTTGAATTACAGTTCTGTCCTTGGCCACGCTTTTCCACCCATCAGATAATGTGTGGAATTATAACAGTGGCTGTTGTCAGGAGACAGTTATGAAACTGCGGACCAATAAAACTGATGAGAATACTGAAGTCTAGGTCATAAAAATAAACCGCTGAAGGGATTTGGATTGGTCAAACAGATGTGAAGGGTCTGTCAAAGGTCATTTTTCTGTCAGTAAACATTTTTTATTGTCTTTCTCTGGATTTTACAGCAAAAAAAAAAAAAAAAAAAAATCTGTGTAGATACTGTAGATAGTGAGGAAGCTGCATCTGTAACAGTCTTGAGTCAAAGTCATAACATCATAACATCTTACACTATATATAGGTTTGACGTACGTATTTGGCCAAACCTGAAATCAAACACCTTGGATCAGGTGTCTCAATCAGGCCCTTTATCTCCACTCACTCACTCACTCACTCACTCACTCACTCACTCACTCATCATCTATACCGCTTAATCCTGTATTCAGGGTCACAGGGGCCTGGAGCCTAACCCAGGAGACTTAGGGCACATGGCAGGGTACACCCTGGACAGGGTGCCAATCCATCACAGGGCACAGACACACACACATACACTCACTTATTTACACACGTGGGAACGCCAATTAGCCTAACCTACATGTCTTTGGACTGTGGGAGGAAACCGGAGTACCCGGAGGAAACCCACCAAGCACGGGGAGAACATGCAAACTCCATGCACACATAGACGGGAATCGAGCCAAGACATCTTGGACAATGGTATGCTTTGTGGCAACAGTTTGGAGAAGCCTCTTTTCTATTCCGACTTGACTGTGCCCCAGTGCAAAAAGCAAGGACTATAAAGACATGGTTTGATGAGTTCGGTCTGGAAGAACTTGACTGTCCCGCACAGAGCCCTGACCTCAACCCCATCGAGCACCTTTGGGATGAACGGAAACAGAGATTGCGAGCCAGGTCTTCTCGTCTAACATCAGAGCCCCAGTGGCATCATAAATGTTCTACAGAATGAATGGATGTGAATTCCCACAGAAACACTCCAAAATCTGGTGAACAGCCTTCCAAGAAGAGTGGACGCTGTTATAGCTGCAAAAGGGGGACCAACTCCGAATTGAAGCATATACATTTGAATACAGTGCCATTGCAGGTTTGGCCAAATATCGTTCTCCATATAGTGTACCTGTTATGAATCAGCAACATTCGGCATAAAAACGGTCATAAACCATGTATGATTTATTCTATTTTTACATATAAAAGATTTCTTAGTTTAACTAAATGTTGTAAGTAGGAAAGTTAGAAATGATAACTACAGTACATGCAGTACAGGATTTGTCTGAGCAAATTGTTCAAGGATTGTTTGGATTTTTTCTGTTTCAAAATAAATTTAAAAAAAAATGAAATGTCTGATGCTTTCTTGTTTATTCGTGTGAATGTAGATTTACTTTGACTTAATTTGTTGCTAGCCAGAATGTAACATGCAACAAATTTTTCCATGCAACATTAACTGTCACCAACCAATGTAATAATCATCTTTGATGAAAAGTGATTTAAAAAATAAATAAAAACTTTTGTTAATTGAAGAGAAATCCGGATACCTCCCGAGGTTGCTTATTTGTTTGATTGTTTGCTTTGTTGAAGATTCATAAAATTACACATATAGCTTTGCATAGGACATTAAATTATGTAAACAATAATTAGAAACATAAATTAAGGGTAGACAGTTATGAAAGCTGTGGTCGTTCTATTTTGCCAAAATCCAGAAAGTCCCAATCCAACTGCACATGGTCTTTGCCAAGAAATAGTAGGAGGAAACAACGAAGTAAAACTGTAGAAAAATAAGCATTCAAATAAACTCGTGTTTTAAAGGAAACGGTCCACATACCAGTACTGCTTTGTAATATTGTACCGGTTTGTATAAATGTCCCGGTTTTCAGGGGGCATTCCCAGATATGAAGGCTCTTGTATGTTATTTTATTTGGCGTGTTTGAGTCATTCCTGCATCTAGACTTTCTTTATGAATAATATGTCCCTTTCACTATCATTCCCTGAACTAATAATCATACAATATGTTAAAATGTGGGGTCAGCTTGTCATCCCAGCATTTTTCTTCTACACAGTGAAACTAAATTCTAGAGGTGTCTAGAGGTATAGTTTATGTAATCATACTACAGTATATTTCAAGGTCCTTCAACTCCAGTCCTGCCGGGCCAGTTCTCAGCACAGTTTGGTGTTATTTCTGCTCAAACACAGCTGATTCAACTAATCTGTTAATTGCATGGTTTGGTGGGTGTGTTGAGGTGCTGGTGAATTACAAACAGTGGTTGACACTGGCCGTCGAGTGAATAGATATACACTAATCAGACATAACAACGTTAAAAACGTTATAACCACCCAAGGTTTTGGGTTCCCGTTGTGCCACTGGGGTAGCTCTGGCCCCTTGGGGATTGGCTCCACATGGCCTCTGGGTGTGCTGTAGTGTCTGGCACCCGACTGTTGGCATACAATATTTTAGGGGATGTGGGCCGTGGAGTGGGGTGCCAGTGGATCAGACTTGTTTGTACAATGTATCTCAAGGGTGCTGGTTTAGATTGGGATCTGGGGAATAAACTCAACAGTAAGCAGCCTTGGGCTCTTTTCCTGCTGGGCCCTGTGCATTGCGAGCTGTTGGGCTAGTCTTTCTTCTAGGCTGGGGAATACTATAGCCTGTTCTAAACATTCCTCCTTAAACATTTAATCCATAAACCCATCCACCATCAAATTCCCAAAAGGATGGGGGAAAAGTGTGTAATTGTTGACATCGTCAACTTTAATTTTAGGACATTCTCATTTGGTCTTCATTGTCAGCACTTTGTAACCATCAAAGCTTTTTCTGGTTTCTGCCTGTTTTCTTTGATTGTCTTCAAGAGAGAGGAAAAGGTATGGCTGGTAAGATAATGCCTGTTTATAGCTTATTTAGCATAAATGATACCCTTTTCAGACATTCCAAATAATATATCTAAAATGTTTTAGTTATAAATATTTTAATATTAATAATGATTTCAAAAATTGTCCATTTCAATATATTAACTGTGTTTTACTGCACCAGTAAATATAACAACATAAACTGTTTTTACATCACATTCTATAGAAATGTGATAAAAGACAAGGAAGACTTACCTGAGCTTAAGAAGGGAGGCCACTTTTTTCCTGCGGTAAAACACGCACTAACCTGTGAGCTGCTGAAATTCTGTTTTTGTTTAGACTCCTGATGAGCATCGGGAATACTCTAATCTAGCAGCTTTAATTGAAATTCTTTCGGGAGCGCTCTGTCATCAGACTCACTGGACCAAACCAAATTATGATCATCCATCATGCTTTATCCATTACTCACTGGATTATCACATAATCATGCACGCTTCACGACTCTAAACTAATGATGCCTAAAAGCTCTAAACACATCATGAAATAACCCCATGACGTAACTCGGTTCCATCGGTAGGACTTTTATTTGAAATTCTCGAAATCACTTTTACCTTTAGGCTCTTCTTGCCTAAAAATGAAGAAAATAAATGACAAGATTTTTTTCTACGTACATTAAATTCATCTAGCCTAAGTTAGAACCGAGTATATAAAATAACGAGGACGATTATATCAGAATTCTAAACCTGCTTAAATAATTATATTTGATAGCTAGATAGATAGATTAAAATTCGGCAGGGTGGATTAGTGGTTAGCATTGTCGCCTCGCACCTCTGCGGTTGGGGTTCAAACCCCAAGTCATTTTTCGAATCATACCTCCAGTCAGTGCATGGAGGTTTCATGTTTGCTTCCCTTGCTTTGTGTGTTTCCTCCGGGTACACCGGCTTCCTCCAACAGTCCAAAGATATGCTGTGTTTGCCAAGTGGCATTACCAATAGTGTGTGTTCTTGTCCCCTGGGATGCTTTTTCCCCATCCTGCCTTGTGTCCACAGCTCGCTGGAATACAGGATAAACAATGTAGATAATGAATCGTTGGATGGTTAAACATGGAATATAATGTTAAAGTTACTGTGACTAGCTACAATACCATGTATCTGTAATGTCACAACATAACATAATCATGAAAGGATATGAAGACATGACATAATGCTTAATCATATGGATATTGTTTAAAAAATCCTTAAAAAGGATGAATCCTTATACTGTTTAAGGCCCTGTCCCTTATCCTAAGCCAACTCTCACATGATGCCATCAGTATATATGAACAATAAGGTTATTATCGTTGGGTCTGTCTGGCGTCAAGGGTCTGGTGGATAAAGGGAACCTGTGTCTCGGGTGAGTTGTTGTATCACCACATTCAGGTGACTCACAAGCCTGACTGACATCCGGCACCATGATCAGGTCCTCATCTCCTCTCATCTACTGAACCCATAACATTTTCCACATATCAGGTTATGCTCTGCCTGTCTTTCACACTCGAAGCATGCTATTTGATAACGGCGGAAACGGTTTATCTTTGATCACAGGGTTAATGAGTAACAAAGCTACTAAGCGTGCTTTGGGAATGATTTCTGATAAACTGTCGCCTTTCTGCATTCATAACACTGCCGTCTTTTAGCACTCATTTATCGTTTCTTGATGTGACTTCAGTGCATGTTAGGAAAGCTGTTTATTTGAATGTTTTACTAAACCTAAACCTCCAAAAAACAGAACAAAAAGGAACATCTTTCCTCTCGACTTCGTGCAGACGGATTATCAGGTATCAGAGATACCAGCTGTTTGCGAGAGGATTTCTTTTTTTCTCTCACCTGCTAGTGTGAGAGGTGACAGAGAACTCTGAGTCACTTTATTCTCACAGATTCCATGTGTAATGTAGCCAAGTGTTTGAAGATAATGTGGCAGAACTGTAAGAACAACTTGACAGGAACAAACATTGTTTTTAGGTGTAAGAAAATGTTTGCAGCGTGGTGGTTTTCAGTCAATTTTTCAATTATGTGAAACAATATGATGTGACATACAATATGATATATATATATAGGTGTGTGTGTGTGTGTCTGTGTGTCTGTGTGTGTGTGTGTGTGTGTGTGTGCGTGTGTGTGTGTGTGTGTGT
>QMIH01000764.1:144418-155671 GCA_003987875.1 Clarias batrachus | reverse complement strand
GCACACACACACACACACACACACACACACACCGCCCCCATTGCACATGCCCAGCCATTTTGTCTAACACTAACTATACACCTTACCCTGCATGGTTCTGTGCCTGAATATTGTAGCATTGCAGTGGTCTTTTTTTTTTTTAATTTCAGTTGGTACAACTGAGATTTGAAATATTCACCCAAATGAAATTAAATAGGTCCTACGTTACCCTCCAGCCAAATCACCTGCATGCTCTCCAGCTCCATGTAGGGCAGCTACAGAGCTTAGCACAGAACTCTGGGCCCTGTACATAAGCGGTCTCATTGGTCCTCCTTCCTTTCACCCCATATTTCATTCCAGACTGTGCATTCAAAAAGTGACACTAGTCATGACAACTACTGAAGAAGGAAAGCAAAATGCAAAGGTATTATTATTATTAATAATAATAATAATAATAATAATAATAATAATAATACAAATCAATGTAATAATAAATTCCAATTATTCTCCGTTCTTTTGCATGTGGTCGATGCCTCACGCAGCTGTAATTGTGTGTTCATTTCATCGGAGCTCAGTGATGTCGCTCTCGTCTTCCTCAGTTTTCAATATGAAAGCGTGAGAAATTCGGTGTGTGGCGTGAGAGCTTGTGACGATGAGTGATTGCGGCGAGTGTTGTCAATGCATGAGAGTTGGCAGCTTGGATCAAAGTGTGCAGGTGGGGCCAGGACAATGATTATCGTATCAGGCATCGACCAAAACATGTAATCATAATGATTTAATGGGACACATGTTCAGGAGTGGCACCACAGAACACAGTGTGCTGGATCCTGCCCATGGTGTCAGCTTATGCTGCCCCTGGCAAGTACAACAAAAGTGACAGCTAAATGTTCAGGGAGCTGCGGCAGCATGACTGGCATAAATATTTAGGCCTCACAGCTGAGCTGGTCTGCAAGATGCACCTGCATCTGACGAAAGGAAGTGCACACAATTGAGTTTGTGTCATTTAGCTCTAGGCTTCCTACTCGCTTCCTGTTTGTCAGGAAGTCAAAACTCCAGATCTCTAGCAAAATCAACCCAGGCACATGCTCCATTTATAGCCAGAATTAGATTCCATGGAAAACTACTTTAATGTAATTAAGCAAACAGCACAATTAACTTATTAGTTTCTCGAGAGTGGAACGATTGTAAGCCTCCCTATAAATAAATGGATATTGCTGTTTGTCTGTCATTTGAAGAATAGTGAGGTATCTCTGGCTGATAAGGCTTGCTAGACCTGTAAGATCTAAGCTAAGGTCGATTATATACAATTGTGTTATCCGACTGCACAAAAATGATGCTGACATGTACAGTAGTTTTATGCCACAGTTCGCTCCCTTGCTTGTCTCCAGTAACCCCAAGGCAAGGCTCGGTACAAGGGTACAACACGTGCTCTGTACACAGGTTGCTGAGTTCAGTTGCCTCCCATGACACTGGGTTGTGAACCAGCATAAGAACTGCCGGCTAGGTTTGATTAAGGTCTTCATTCAGAGCTCAGCGAGGGCAGAGGAGAGCTGTTGGCTAAAACCCACGGAACTGACTTGTTCTCACACCCAGTTCATTAACTGCCTCTTGTGTGCTAATGGGAGCTGTTTTCTGTCAGAGAGAGAGAACATCATATTCTATCATATTGAGAGCCTTTGCACCATGGGCTTCATTACTGAACCACGGGAAACAATCAGAGCAAATCCATTGGTCTTTTTCAGTGGACCTACAAATGTGATAAGAATACTTTATCAGTGGTCCAGTATGCTGCTGTGTAGTTTCCATCAATGTAATGAAGTGTTAATGAAACTGTTCTCCAGTGATAAAGCGTTCAGCACTCAGCTCTTTCAAGGCTACATAATGTATGTAAAAAACAAATATGTTTAAATAAAAATGTATTCGGTTGAGCACTTACAATGCCTCTGCTATTGAGTCAGACAATCCTTCCTTCCATTATCTTTACCACTGTGTAGAGCAGGGGTCTCAAACTCAGTTCCTGGAGGGTCGCAGCCCCACAGAGTTTTGTTCCAACCATAATTAAAAACACCTGATCCAACTAAACAGGTCATTAAGGCTTATTTGAAAACYACATGGTATGTATGTTGGGGCAGGGTTGGAACAAAACTCTGTGGGGCTGCGGCCCTCCAGGAACTGAGTTTGAGAACCCTGGTGTAGAGTCAGGGGCCTGGAGCCTATCCCAGGGAACCTGGGGCACGAGGCAGAGTACACCCTGGATGCGGCACCATCCCTCCTGCAGGGCACAAGCACACACAATCACACACAACTGGGAATTTTAAAATGCCAACTTACGCATATCTTTGGAGTTTGGGTGGAAACCAGATACCTAGAGGTCAGATTCAAACCACCAACTCTGGAGGTGTGACGTGACTGTACTAACTCACAGTGCATGAGTGACGAGTGTGCATCAAAGCCTTTTTTTGCTAAAGAGCTTACTTGGCATGTGGCCTACCCTTCAACAAGAGGTGTGAAGGGGCAGGGCCAGTAAATCTGGCATGGCCGTTTGGATATCGTCATCAATGGGTTTTTAAAAGCGGGGCGTGGAGCATATCTCAAGGTCCGGAAGTTCGGAAGAGAGGAGAAAGCTTGGCAGACATGCAAGGGTGGCATGTAATGCATGTATGTGTCTCAGGGACTCAAATGCAGGCCGACTGAACACCGCCATTTGTTTGCCGGGCAGAGACAGCGGTTAAAGGACTGCATGAGCTGCCCCGACACTTTCAGTTTTGCGATCCAGCCGAAGAAGAGAAAAAGGCCGCTGCATTTGATATTAAGGCTCCGTTTCCCAGCTGAGATTGCTGCTGCAGTTACCGGAGGACTGACAGATGACACTGGCTGCATCACGTTCGACTCCCGTCTTCGGGAGCACTGAGTGGGGCCGGCTGGCTGGCTGCCACTGTGACACTCATTTTAAGGAGCCTCTGGAGCCACTGTGCACATGGGTCCACATCACCACTCTGCCGCTGCCACTACTTGCCAGCTGAGTGCCTGTATGCCAGTTGGGCACTGCCTCTGGACCTGCACATGCACATCCTCACTTCTTTCCTTTCTCCCTTCTAAAGAACCATTTCCTTTCACCATTTCTCCAATGAAATTAAGCTTCTCACTTAAGACCTTGCTTCATGTCTACTGTATGTGTCTGTTGTTACCCGAGTCAAAGATCTTGCAGAATAGGAACACCCAGCACAAACTTTGGTTCAAGTCCCTACTGAGGCTAAGGTCTTAATCAACAAACCTGACAGCAAAAAAACCTGAGCTCTAAGCAAAGTGAGGGGCAATGTCACAGATGCATCAGTGATGGGCGTGTGCCTAAATCTTTCTTTGCTCCTCTCTCACTGCAAAGTGCTCACTTGGCATGAGGCCTCCCCTCCAGTAGGAGGTGTGAAGGGGGCAGTGGGTGGTGGCGGGTTGAGCTACATCTGGCACAGCTGACGGGAGATAATCATCAATGGACACTGGGCATGCTCCAGTCTTTAATAGCGAGGCGTGGAGCTTAGCTCATGGTCCTGAAGTTCTGTACCTCGCATTTGTGTGTCTATGGTGCACTCAAGTCAAAGATCTTACAATGGTCTACTTAATAAAGTTAGTATGATGTTAAATAGAACATCAATTAAACTTTAAAAAAGAATTATTATGAAATCCCAAAAACACTTTACAGTCATATCGACCCTGTTCATATTTGATGCATTCATTATTGCACAAATAAAATTAAAAGAAACAATGTCCTGAATGAGTTGTTGGTTTAGCAGTGGAAATGATGACTAAGTCTATTCATTTTTTTTTTTATATAGTACTTAAAATTGGCTTAAAGTTGGTAGTAATTCTGGGCAAGGTAGATTTAAATGTCTAAGGTCTTTAAAATATACGGCGGGCAGGTACAAGCAAAAATAATAGCCGCAGGTGTGGGAGGGATTGGGTAGGATTTTTTTCTGGAGTGGGCAGGGTTTTTAAACGTGTATGTGGGAATGGCTGTTCGAATTCTTTCAGGGAGCAAACAGAGTGGGATTAAAAAAAATTCACTAACACACACACACACACTCAACTATGCAGTATATTATACAGCAAGAAATGTGCATTATATTACAATGTGAATACTGACATTGTTTTGTCTCGTGCTGTACTGGGATTGTAAACTGCACTAATTCCGCCTGAGCTCTTTCAGAAGAATGATGAATCCATATACAGTAATCATCATGCTGACACATTCATCCTAAAACATCAAAACTTTAGCACATTTTAGAGAGCATGCAAATGTCTTTCCTTCTTATAAAATAATCCATAGGTAGTATGATTGCTTACTATAACTTCTTTTGAATTGAATGGATTACATTGCATGCGTATTTATCAATATTTTAGGAATTGCAGCTCTTACGGCCTTTACTTAATAATTAACATTGGCATGCTTGTTATGAATAGGTGGAAAGCTTTTTGTTATGAGCTTATGTTGGTGGGTCACACATAGTCAGACATGTTCAGGTATGTTTGAGTAAGGTGTTTTCCCCATACTCTTAGGTAATCCCCGGCCTAGTGCCCTTTGGTTTCATGATAGCTTTTCATGTTGCGAGCATACTTTGTTTCTCTCATCTCTCTCATCTTTTTTCTTGCATCAGTTTCGGTGAGAGTTCTCAGCTGCCTGGAATGTAAATCCTTAAGGTGTGTCTGGGAGCAACTCTCAACTATAAATGCAAGATCTGACAACTGTATTACGTCTGTGTTGTGTCGTGTGCACGTGTGTGTATGTGCGTGCATGCGTATGGGAATCCTCTTTTGTTTTTCCCTGACTTTCCCAAGACCTCTTGGCCTCATGCCATAACTTGAAACGGCGACGTTTAATATTAAACGGCACAAAGATGTCTTTGTTGTCACACAAGACAGACCAGGTAAAGTTTTGTGTTGTATTGACCTTTGGCATACATGTAACTACCATGACGTCAATCACAGCAGCAGCTGGCAGAAGCATCATTAACAAACTGGTATTTTTGTTGACGATTATGCTCAAAGTGTATTTCGGAGCCAAAAATAAACCAGAAAGTTTACTTGATGATTACCTCATTACCTACAAGATTACCTGATGCTTTGTCACACAGATAATTAGCAATCGATGCTTCTGTTCTGCTAATTATTTTCATACTAAGTATGTTGTGGTGCAACTTATCCAAACCAGAAACAAGCTTATAAAGATGGTAATAAGGATATTAATTTGCAGAAGTCTGATTTGTGATCGGGGGNGGGGGGGGGGGGGCATGGTGGCTTAGCGGTTAGCACTGTTGCCTTGCACCTCCAGGGTCTGGGTTTGATTCCGAATTTGGGTCTGTGTGCATGTTCTCCGCATTCTTGGTGGGTTTCCTTCAGAGTAGTCAGGTTTCCTCACAAAGACAGGCTGATTAGGCTAAATGTTATTCCTAAATTGCCTGTAGTGTGTGTGTGTGTGTGTGTGCGCTGCAATGGATTGATACCCCATCCAGTGTGTACCCTGCCAAGTCTCCTGGGATAGGCTCCAGGTTCCCCACAATCCTGAATACGGGAAAAAGCATCATAGACTGTGAGTGAAAGTGAGTGAGTGATTTGTGATCACCTCAGACCGTGTACAAATAGGATGTCTTCCTGGATCTGATTGCCATCTTGTACAGTAAGTAACGTCCCTTTGTCTGGCCAGAAGTGGGCGGAACCATGGCAGACAGATGTTGTGACATCAGGTGGAAAAGGTCTTTATTATACAAATAGAACACAAACTATCAAATATTTTATTTTCCATAAATTCCGTTAAAAAGAAAAGAAAAACAATATATGATGAAAAGGAAACACAAAAGTATGTTAAATGTCCCTTTTTTTGACTAACTCATGTAACCTCTGTGTAATTAAGATAAAATTATTCACTTTAATTACATTTAAACACTGGCATTTTAGGCCTAATTGCACAATTTGTGAGTCATAATTATGTGACATTGTGCTACCTTCTAAGAACCTTTTGTCCTCTAAAAAGTTCATTTATATATCTATATTTTCAGCACATCCCAACATGTTTTGCTCCTCTTATACATCAATTCTCACTTCAAAAAGGGGAAAAATACATGAAATGTGCTATTCATCAACACATAACATATGCTGCTCTTATTCCAGTTATAGGTCTACGTTTAATCTTGTGGAACGTCTGCACAACAAATTATTCCATGTTATTACTGACACTGAAAAAAATTGTTCAGGAAGGGTTTGAAAAAGAGCTCAAATTGTTGACTCAATCTCATCACGCATCTAAGGGGTTGTGATGAACAAACCTGTGATCCACAGAGGTCCCACCTTGCAAATTACATCCATCCATTCCTTATCTATACCGCAAACCGATGCCTCACAACTTACAGGACTTAAAGGATTATCTGCTAACATATTGTTTCCAGATATCACAGCACACCATCAGAAGTCTTGTGGAGACCATGCCTTGAGAGTTTAGTTTTGTTTGGGGAGACAAGCTGAACATACACAATAGTAGCAAGGTGGTTTTAATACTACTGCAAGTATTTTTTTTATATTGTACAAGGCACCATTCATTTCTTTATATTAAATGCTGTAGATTAAATAAAATAAATGGTGACAAATGTTCTACTGCGACAGGCTGCAAAGGTGCCAAAATATATACAGTGTAATAGCAATGTATGTTCAGAGGCGCCGAGGTGAATGACGCAGGTCCACGGGTCGAAGCTCAGCAGGCGCAGACGTTCTCATGGTCGTGGCGAGGCGGACGGAGCTGGTGAGACGAGCAGCGCGGAGCAGATGGTGCAAAGCGGGCAGAGACTTCTCGGTAGAGTAGGCTTGGGGCCGTGGAGTCTATGAAGCCAGCAACCGTGGGCTGTTAGTCACAATATATATTTATGCAACAACCTCAGTAGCAACCTTATTTCCCTTCTTTTCTGTTCCAGCGACTCAGCATTCAGCATCACCAGTATACTAATCACCGTCTTGATCATCCATCATAATCTGCACTTGTCTCTCGCTGGTTCAAGCCTTAAGTTACTGTAGATGCTTTTTAATGCTTGAATGATTCATAGGTGGCTTAACAGACAAAAGCATTGATCTGAAACTGGTCAGGTACAGGGACTAGACTGAAAATGAGAGCCCGAAAATATATTTCAGGAAGAATAGAGAGACTACATTAAAAATAAAAGAAAGTCGAAATATGAATAAAGTACTGTGTGTATTCAGCTTTATGGAGACATCTCACATTTAAAGGGTTAAATAATATGTAATTAAATTATTCTAAATGAATATAAAAAGCATTTTGCCATAATTAATAAAGGCGTGAATAAAATGTTCTTCATCCTAGCAGAGCTGTGCAGTCTATTTTATGCTAGTTTTATTTATTTATTTTTTTAAATAAATTTGACAATAATTGTTTTTTCCTTCATGTCATCCCCTTCTAAGCATTTTTTGATTAGTTAAGCAATCCTCTCAAGACCTACTACACATTTATTTATGATTATGAATGAAACACACAAATGCTCGAGTTCTCGTACAGACCCTCATCTTGTCTGGTCAGATAGCCATAACAAGAGTGTCATGCTTTCTGCTCACCTACTTAGTAATTTGATTTCAAATAGCCTGTTGAGCAACATCATTCATACTGGTTCCATGCCTTTAGCAATTTCGGGAGACAAATTAATGAACTGCTTGGTAAGAGGAGAAAAAAAGAATCACGGAGACCATTTTTCTGCCACCCCCCCCCCAACCTCCCCCCGCCCCAGCATGTGTCAGGGGGACAGGTTTCATTAAATGTGGGTGTATTGAAGTCTTGTGCGAGAAGTGTAATATTGTAGGGCTTGGACATACAGCACCAACATCAAGCCATGTTTTTTTTTTTTTTCAGTCTATTAGAAAGAAAGAATGTATCACTGCACTTTTTCGTTATGGTGAGCAGATCTTTTTGAACACATAGAAAGAATATATTGAGATATTTTCCTATAAATGCAAAGGTCACGAAGAGGAAACAGAAAATCTATCAGTGTTTGTCGGGTAACACGCTGCGTGTTATCTACAGTATATCCCATCTGTGCTTAAAAGATAACCAGTTGCAGCGAATGAATTAGAAAATGGCACTTTTTCATTTTCCATCTCTCTGAAACACTCCTCGGTTGGCTGTTGGTTACGTCATGCTCTCTAAACTGAAACTTGGCCTTCATGTGGGCACTGAAAATACAGCCTGCTTCCTTACAAACTGTGTGCACTTCCAGGTATTTTCTTCAGCCTGGTTTTCACAGGTCAGCCTCATTACCCAAAACAATGCAGATTGACTCCTACCAATTCTCTCACTATTTACTCTACACTATTCTCTCAAACATTACATCATTTTAGGATACCCGGATACCCATGACATTGTAAATGGAATGTCGGGGTGGAAGACGTTAATGAAACATTGATCTAGGGTTGCTTGGGGCCATCGCAAGGTTTGGAATAACATTTGGATCCAATACTGTTTTCAAAACATAATAGAGCAGAGCTTATTGTCATACTTTTGTGGTCATTTGGTTTTATTAGAAGAAGCCCATCAATTATTCCCCTTCATTAGAATGGAAAGACAGAGTAGGAATACGTCATGGAAAATCAATGCCTCATTGCTCTAGCTGAGAGAACTTCAGTCACTGCAAGTTAATTATGAAACAGCGTCGGAATGATGCTTCACGGGTTATTGACCATTAATCATTACTTATCTTGTGATGTTATTTGCAACAATGGAAGTGCATTTCCCCTTTATTTACTGTATGCATGACTTATATTAATTGCAACCATTCCATTACTCCTTTTTGCTTCATTTAGTTTTGGTCATGAGAACTCTGGGTCACAAGTTCATTCTACATAAATAGTTCTATGTCGTATACTGCTCCAACATGCTACTGGATGTACAACTTTCTGTGTTCCGACTCCAATGAACGGTCCATTGCAGCTCCTGGTGATCTTGATGTCTGACTAACGAGACACCAAAAATAAACTTTTCTCAAGGCAATCTCTTTCATGTGACTGAAATTTAAAACATTCTCGATATTCTTTTTTTCCACCACATGTTTATGTATTGTGGGGCAGTGTCTCCATTAACATACAACTCGTGCCAAGCATTTATAATGTAACTGTGGTTCAGTCTTGGTATTGACAGTATCTTTACCTATTTACCTAGCAAAACTGTCAGCTTTGGACTTTACACTGTAAAGCACAGCACTGAGCAAAGATAATTCAATACTATCTGATTATTCATTTTTTTCTCCTGACACAGTGTCAGTGTCCCATAGGGACATGTGAGTTCCAGCATAATAATAATATTATAAAGATCATCAAGAAAAATCTTGAATGCTTTATACATTTAAAATTATTCGAATTGATAATGACCTCTTCTGAGTTTTTTTTTTTTTTTTTAACTTGCATTTTAATAGATTTCGAGTTAAGCAAGTGTTCTTCTGATTTGCTTGAATTCTCACTACCTGTTTACCTCCATGGAGCTGTTATTGCATCAGGCCTACAAAGCACTGAGGCTTGTTAAAGCAGGAATCATTCTGGCCCATTCATGCAAGGGAAACAGCAGACAGGAGGTAATGAAAAATTTGGCATAAAAAAAATCTTTGGTTTATTGCGAATAATCAGAAATTTTCTCAAACAATAGCAAAGCGCAGGCAGTTTGTCTACCAATAAGAGACTATATATTTTTAAGATTGGCACTGAGAAAGGAAGATTATGGAGTGGATAATGTTCCGTAGATGAGAACGGTGTGCACCACGGTGATCTTGTTTCCTACAGTATGCAAACTCTGAGTAAAAGAAAAAAGTGCCTTCCTAATTTTAAGGGATTGAACCTTTAAGTCAAACTGGGAGCTGTGGTAGAATTGCTTGTGATTGAAGGCGTAAAACAGATTTTTGCTGACATTTAAAGACTCCAAGCACAGTATGGTGATGAGACCCTTAGACATAAAACCCGTAAAACATTTGAATAGTGCAAACGTTTTAAAGAAGGCCATATGTTCGTGAATGACGATCCCGGCCAAGGTGGCTCAGAGCCCAGTGCAGGCTTTCCAGTGAACATTCAGTGAGTGAAATGCCTGAGCCTTGAAAATCAATTAATAACTTGACGCCAACCTGTAAAAGAAATGCATCTGTCTGTGGGAACTGTACACACAATCATTCACAAACACCATTTGCACATGCACTCGGGTCGGAGTTATTGGCACAAGCCCTTTTAGTCCTGACCTTGTTCCAAGCCATTTCCACATATTTAGGATATTAAAGGAGTCTGATACCTTACTGTCAGAGCCAGCATTGACCTTTATCAGCAATTTGTGCAACATTAGCTTTTGTGTGGGACCAGACCAGACAAGCTAGCCTTTGCTACACACAGTCACAGATAAACCTTGGGTGAGCATGATCCTGTCACCAGTTATAGTACTCAAGGTTGTGCTGTTGTGCTGAAAACTCTCATGCCTCATTCAAGCACCACATCACCCCCTCTCATGCGATATTGCTTAAATTTCTCACTGTGCAATGAACCAAGTCAATCAGAAATGCAGCCTTGTTGGGAGCATTTGTGTGATTACTGAGAAGACTATCATGGTGAGTGTTCTTTTTTTGGTGGATGTTTTTGGCAGGATTCAATCTCCTGGCAGCTTGAAAACTCTCTTATCCTCCCTCAGCTGATAGCTTAGCCCCTTAGAGTTTCACCACAGGTACCATTTTAGTTTGATTGGAAACCCACTGAGATGAGAACTTTAAAGGAGACATTGATGTTCATCTTTGGTCTCTAAAGTATCATTAAAATCACATTTGATATCGCTATAAGTGCAGTACGGTTATAAATGAACTTAAAATGAAAAAGAGAGCTTTGTTAATAACATGACTGTTGCAAAGGACACGACTAGTGCAAAAAAAAACTTGAGTTTCGATTTAACACTTATTCACAGAATAGCTATGTGAAACAGTATTGGTCTCATTTATTAAATCAAATGACAATTTGCAAATGATGAAAAAGCTTCAGCTACATTAATCTATCTATACCTATCTATAGATTTAATATACTGTAAATATAATATAGATAGGCCGACAAATGATATATATGTCCCGCAAAAAATGCATACACACTTCAGGAAAAGAAAAAAAAAAGTATAAATATTTTATTGATAAATTAATTGCTGTATGTTATATATTGATATATGTGAATATTATTATATTCATATAATATACATTATACATTATACATATATACCCCCCC